>JANVCC010000039.1:4251202-4414640 GCA_025345505.1 Todiramphus chloris collaris | reverse complement strand
TTTTTTTTTTTTTTTTTTTTTTTTTTTCTGGATAGTGGTAATAAGCATACTTTGCAAATCACAACCTTTTTAATTTGGATTAAAAACAATACCATAAAAAAACCAAAACAAAACAAAAAAAAAAAAAGCAAACAACTAATGTCTATTACTGTCTTTCAAGACTTGATAAAGATTGAAGACCAAGGAACAGTGCAGGCTTTTTAAATGTCTGAATTGTCTGAAATCCAGCAGGGAATGTCTATTCCAGAGAATTTGTTTCATGTGCTCATTTCATACAACTTTGATTCACTGTGGTCTCTTCCTGAACAGAGAAATGACTAGCGAATGACATAAAACAACATTTGCAAGGGAAGGTAAAATCTTACTGCACTAACTGACGTCACATGACACCAGCTCGTTAAATAAAATACTTTATTTTCCTATAAAACATTTTTTGTATCTTAGACCATCTATTACAACACTGTTATTGCTACCACCTGAAAATTTTTTGCCTTTGCAACCAAAGTCTTATGTAATTTCATCATATTGCTGGCTTGTCTTTTCTTTGTGCTGTTTCCTTCATGTGCATGTAGTATTTTATTTCTGCTGGAGAGATTCCAGTATTTCTTTGGTTCGCAGTAATACCTCGAGTCAAGCTATGCTATTTAACTGAGATGACAGATGTGGTAGGTAACAACTAGTCAAGAACACATTTTCTGGCTTTGCTACTGGCTCTTGTGACCTTGGCGAGTCAGTATCTTCACCGTTTGGGTTTTTTCCATAGCGGTTGAAGATGTTTCTAGATAGCTGAAGAGAGTTGGCTTTGTTTTCTGGTTTGATTCCTTTTCGCTGCTATTGAAAAAGGCGAAGTGCTTAATCAGTGTATTTCTAACCAATGCTGGGAGGAAATTTCTCATGAAAGTATTTGAATAGTTTTGAAAAATAGTAAAATAGAAGAATTTTGCCTTTCTTTTTTTTTATATATTCTATAAAATGCTTTAAAGAACTATAACTCACTCTTTATTAAAATGTAACAAATTTTAAATCTTTACTGCACAGTGTAGCTAAAAAGTACAAAACCTAAATATAAAACATTTAGAGTCAGTATTGCAGCAAATCTATGAGAATATTAAAACTCAATAGCATGAGTAGAAGCAACACTCCACCTATTTGTTATAGCGTTATTTTGGACAAAGTCAAAATCTCCTTAAAAATGCATTTGTGATTAAGGGACAATTTTCAACTACATGAAGCTGTACTTTGTTGTTTTCAGTTTTGTGAAGCAGGAAACCTTCCTTTTTTTTTTTTTTTTTAATTTTTGTTTGTTTTGTGTTGTGGGGTTTTTTTTTCCCTTAAAGAGGGTAAGTAATTATCTGCCTTTAGGAATAAAGTAGGTTATATAATTCAGGTTTGGGGTGAATTGATCATAGAATGGTTTAATGTTTTTAAAGAGATGTAAATAGGTTCAAATACTCTGTATAGTGCTTCTTTTCTTAGTGTGATAAATAATTAACTTCAGCATTAGTAGAGAGATATTAATGACACGAGTACGCGATTGCAAATCTTATGTCTCAGGGTTCTTTTGCTTAATGAGTCTGGTTGCAAACAAAGCGTCCCTCCAAAAGTAATTGTTATCTAGAGGAATAATAAGCTTGATAAACTCAATGTATCCTTCCAAATGAAAATGTTTGAGGAAAGGAACTTTGCTGAATCAAATGGCATCTATGAAGTGCACTGTGTGGTTAGGGCTTAATTTTTAAAGAACTCAGTAGTTCATGTTTAATTGTGCTGGTGGTAATTTAAGATTCAGTACTGTCAAACAAAACCACTGTCTTGGATAATGCTCTTAGTGAAGATTCGTTGCAGTTTGCAATTGGAGGGGCTAGGAAGCAGGTGCAGTTGATGGCCATGTGACTTATTAGTAATGGCAGGGGTAGCTGCAAGTAGCTATGTGGAATCGTTTGCACTTGGCTTTTGATTTGGTAGCACAAATATCAACATGGAACAGAACTCATGAAACAGAGGCCAGAAAGGTCTTTATCTTATTTTTCTTTTATTTGAGTTCTAACTTACCATTCATTGAGTTCATCAGGAATTTAATTTTGCATTCAGTTTATTCATGTCATTGAGCAGTGACTCTCAGACCAGAGCCAGAGGCTGACATGCTTAAGTCAAGACCTTAATGGAACATGTGTACAATATCTAAGAGCTTGTTTATAAAATTCTCTGATGTCAGTTCCTTCCGTTCCTAAGGAAGATTACTACATTATAGATCAGTGGTTTTCCTTGGAAGTTTGTCCGGGATTCCAAAGTTTGGGTATTTTAAAGGAGTGCCTGAAAATACCTTGAAAGAGCCTGGGTAAATGCTTGCAAAGTACCTTCCTTTCTTTTTTTTTTTTTCTTAATTTTTTCTTTTTCGTACACATCCTGAAACAACAGCAACAAAAAAAAGCACTTGTGTCTTGCCTCTTTGAGTTTTGCTTCCTGCTTTAGTTATTCCTTCAGTTTCATTATACCAAGGGTCACAACTGAGTAATAAACCTTCTCAAAGCACTAAATATAATGGTATGTGCTGGTTTCTTTTAAAGGCATTAAAATCCTTTCATAGGTTTTAAGCATGTGTGTCTTAAATGCTACTTTAGAGTGACTTAGTTGTCTGCCGAAGTATGTTACACTGTCCTGTCTTCTAACAGCTGCACCACAGTCGCAGTATTTAACATGTTCTTGCCTGATGTTTTAGCCTACAGTTTTGATGTGTTAATTTCCCTATATATATAGTTTTATAGATGATTATGCGATTTCATGCAAGTACAAAAGTGTTCTAGAAGTCATACTTGTCTTCAACTCATTCTAGGGAGACATTTAAATGTTCAAACTTGGTTTTCTGCTTTTCTGTTTCCATGTAGTTACAGAGCTCTCATTAATGATTACCTTAAATATGTAACATTATATCTCTTTTCATTCTTTTGTCTACATCTAGTGTACCCCACTGACTCTGCCTTTACACTGCTTTACTCTTGCTCTGGGCTGCTTGAACTGCAGCTTTGTCTTCTCACTTCATCAAATGCGTAATGCATCAATGTCCTCTGTATCTAGTTTTCATCTGAGTACCAGTTAGCACATGTGTGTGTTTTCAAGATGCATCTATCTCCCACATTCTGTCTTGGAGAGTTGATTGTATCTTCAGTGTATGCTGCTTTCTTTAAAAGTGCTGTTCCCCATCACAACTTTCCTGTGCTGCCCTTGCTAAGTGTTGAATTTCTGACCACTTTTTGTTTGCAGTGAGAAGCAAATGCTTTCAAGGGACATTGAAATTCATTCTTCAAATCAGTTATTTTTGTAGAAGTCACAAACTGTTCTTACCTTGCCCTTTACTTTCCTGTGTATTTAAAATCTACTCAAGTTTATTCCAAGTATTCTAAGGGCCATGTATGTACATCATGTATTTTTTTTATCCCATAGGTCTGAATTTTAGGGCCAGACTGATGATCCAAACAGTGGTTGTCTTTAGTTAGCAAAAATAAATCTTACTTTTATTTGAGCATGTTCTAAAGCATCACTTAAGTTTGTTTTGGTAATGATAAAGGTTGATAAGTAGTTTGGGAAACTAGAGAAAGATGCTGTAATAATCATTTTAAGAAACAAAATTCTCTTTTTTTTTTTTTTTTTTTTTTTGTCTGGCATAGGGAAGCAGGGAGCTGATTTAGTATATGCACATAGTTTAAATGTTACAAGACAGGTACTTTAAAATATATTGTCCTTTAAGGTCTCTAATCCTAAATTATTTGCCAATCATTTTCAAATTACATAGTTTATCTCAAAGTTTAAAAAGTTAAATTAAAAGTTTGAAGTATTAAAAAAACCAAAAGAAAATAACAAAAATAAAACCCAAAAATCCCACAGCAACAAATCCACAAAGCAGGCATGGTTACAGATTACATGGTATTTTTAGCCATAGTTTTATTCAATTGATTTAAGGCTACTGCTCTGTGTTTTGTCTTTTCTTCATAATTTTTTTTTTATTTATTTATTGAGTGCTTTTCCATATAAATGCTACAGATCTCCTCCATATCTTCTATTAATACAAACGTGCATGCTATTAAGGGCTGTTCTTTTTCAGATGTAATTGTTTACCTGGTTGCATTTTGCCATACCATGATGATATAGTTGGCATAACCAGAAGATGGCAGTGTAGGCTAAAAAAAGTATGTGTTCAGCTAGTAAAACCTGTCTTTCTTAACAAAACAAACTTACGCCATTTATGTTGGGTTTTTTTATACATCCCCTCAACAACTTAATTTCATAATAACTTCTAGATTATTTTAAGGCTCATCCTCAACAGAAGCAATAGTCAGGATTCTGTTATTGTACTTTCACTACAACTCATCTGTATGTTTATCTTCTCTTGGTTTAGATCTGGTACAACAAGCAAATATTTTTTTTCTACTGATTCTCTGCGTTATTTTTTATTTGGTGAATTCTCACTCCACTAAATCTATTCTTGTAAGCATTTTGCGTAACAAAATTGTGAACTTGCAGAAAATGCTTTCTGTCAAGTCACTCACGTTCTACTTCTTTTCTGCTCTGCAGTTTGTTGATTATAGCAATAATTTAAACATTCCAATGGTAAGATCACTGTACTACATTAAAATAAGTAGAAACGTAGCTTCATGTTTATAGGTTGCATAAAATCCATGTACGTCTCAGCATCTGCTCTTTCTGTCTGCATCACACAAGAACCAAGCAATGAAGAGGTGAAATTCATTTAAGGTGTTAGAAAATGCAGTTTACTTTGCAGACTGGCACCTGGAAACCTTGCTGAGCACTCTTTTTTGTGCATTTCAGACTAAAATGAGATGACTTTTAGTGTCCAAGATACTTGAATGTGACAGAAACCTCACTGCTTTCTTTTCACCTCCCTTCTCCTTTTCTCCCCAAACTCTTGATGTCAGTTTTGTCATGTTAGATTATTTTCTTAGAGGGAGAGGACTGTGGTGGGAATTACGCACCTTGATAAGGGTTTCCTTTTTACTTAACTCTGTTCAGAACGAGCAGAGAGAACAAAGCGAGCATATGAATGATATAACACAAAACTAGCTTGAAGGAGTCGGTGATAAATAGGTGAACTGTTGTGGGATGATGCTTTTGAAAATAGAGTTTGTTTTATTTATTGCTGTTACAGGCATGACTGGAACTCTTCAGGAAAGCAGTTGTATTAATTTGTTCAAAACACAAATTAATTTTTTACTAACCTAAAAAGTACACCACAGAACCAATCATTTATAAAGCATTGTATTTTGCAGAGATTTGCTTTAATGTGATTCTTATGCTTAAGCATATTTATCTGAGCAATTTTATCACCTCTAATATTGTTTTTATTTATTTCTTTTTACATGTTGATGTGTATGTGATTGCCAAATAACTTTTATAACAAGGTTGCTGTTACAATATTTTTCACAAGAATAGCATGTCCTTAAGACATAGGCTAGTATAGAATCATATATGCTAATATAGATTCTCGAGGCTAATATAATAATTATAGGCTAATATAGAATCATAGCCTCATTCAGGTTGGAAAAGACCCTTGGGATAATCAAGTCCAACCATTAACCCTACTCTACAAAGTTCGCCCCTAAACCACGTTCCCCAACACCATGTCTTAATGCCTCTTAAACACATCCAGGGATGGTGACTCAACCACCTCCCTGGGCAGCCTATTCCAGTGTCTGACTACTCTTTCTGTGAAAAATTTTTCATTAATGTCCAGTCTAAACCTACCCTGTTGCAGCTTGAATCCATTCTCTCCTGTTCTATCACTAATTACCTGTGAGAAGAGACAAGCACCAACCTCTGTATAATGTCCTTTAGGGTAGTTGTAGAGAGTGATGAGGTCTCCCCTCAGCCTTCTCTTCCTCAAACTAAACAGTCTCAGCTCCTTCAGTCACTCTTCATAGAATTTATTTTCCAGGCTCTTCACCAGCTTCATTGCCCTCCTCTGCACTCACTATGGTGGTCGACATTTATGTAAGGGAGGGTGAAATTAGTGGTGGATTCTTTTACTATAAAATTCCAATGTAAAACTCCTGGGGAAAAAACAGAGACCCACAACTATTAACTTGTCTTTTCTAGCCAGTCGATTAAAATCTGACTTCTGTGGCCTTCAGGGCACGTCACAGGACCTGGCTACTTAGGCAGGCATTTCTTTGCAGGCATATTGTGTAGTTGGATCTGGTTTTTAAACTGGTCAGTTAATAGCAGGTGCGAAGCTTAAGTGGCATTTCTGTTTGTAGGGAAACCTTTTTTTTTGTATGTATTGTTATAAAGCAGTTGTGTAAACAGTAAATAGGAAACTGCATAAACTATATTACTCTATATATTCTTTCTGCCATTGATATGTGATAGAATAATATATTTTGTCTCCCAGTGTATTTGATCTCTTACATTAAATAGTATGAAGTGTAGCACAAGAAACAGTTCTAAAATTAAGTTCAGTTACCATTAAGTACATGAAATTTTTAATCAGGATTTCCAAGTATGGTGTTTTGACTATATATATATATACAGGTATTTATAATCCATGAAAAGGGAAATTCTAGTTCTTAGGCACATTAATGATACCCAACTTAGATAATGTAACATCTTTGGTAACAGTCTTGTTTATTCAGTTTCTACGTGTTGCCTTTATTTCATCATGCTGATTTTTGTCTTTGTGTTTAATGACAAGAATCCATTAAAAATTTAAGCTAAATTTAGTATGTTCATCCTTTTTGTAATGGTGCTTTTTGAAGACATAAAATGTAGTTTATGTTTTTTTCTAATTATTCAATAAACTGTTTAAGGATTAATGAAGTTGCAATCAACTGCCAATGTCATTTTAATATGGATTTAGTGCATAAATAATTTTGCTGTCTGGATGTTGTATTTTGAAGATGTCTCAGAGCTGAGTCCTTACAGCTAGGAATGGAGGTATACACTGTGAAGTAGTGATTTATAGTTTTTAACTAAAGTATTGTTAATTGCATTTCTATTCGTACAGCATGTACTTGAGAATCCTGAAAGATTGTTCACAATGAATAAAAGTCACCTGGAGGTATGCAGTTTACTAACAGAGAAGGGCTGGTGGCCTGAACAGGAAGCTTTTGCTGGGCCTTAGGAGAAAGAGGACAGTTTGCCACCTTCGAAAGAAGGGGCAGGCTACTCAGCGAGTACAGGGATTTAGTTAGATCATGCAGAAAGAACATTAGGAAGGCAAAAGCCTAGCTAGAGCTCAGTCTGGCCACTGCTGTACAAGATGATAAAGTGTTTTTACAAATATGTTAACAACAAAAAGAGAGGCAAGGAGAATCTCCATGCCTTATTGGATGTGAAGGGAACATTGCCATCAAGGATGAGGGAACGGCTGAGGTGCTTAATGCCTTCTTTGCCCCAGTCTTTAATAGTCAGATCAGTTATCCTCAGGGTTTTCAGTCCCCTGAACTGGAAGTCAGGGATGGAGAGCAGAATAATACCCTCGTAATCTAGAAGTGGTTAATAACCTTCTATGCCATCTGGACTCCCCCAAGTCTATGGGGCCGGATAAGTTCCACCCAAGAGTACTGAGGGACCTGGCAGAGGAGCTTGCCAGACCACTCTCCATCATTTATCATCAGTCCTGCTTAATGGGGAAGGTCCTGAATGACTGGAGGCTTGCCAGTATGCCGCCCTTCTACAAGTAGGGCTGGAAGGAGGATCCAGGGAACTTACAGGCCTGTCAGCCTGACCTTGATACAGGGAGCGATTATAGAGCAGTTCATCTTGGGTGTGTTCACACAGCGAGTGCAGGGCAACCAGGGGATCCGTCCCAGCCGCCATGTGTTCATGATAGGCAGGTCCTGTTCAACTAACCTGATCTTCTATGATCAGGTGACCTGCCTAGTAGATGGGGAAAAGCTGTGGACCTGGACTTTAGTAAAGCATTTGACATAATCCCCCACAGAATTCTCATGGAGAATCAGGTAGCTTGTGGCTTAGACAAGTGTACTCTTTTCTGGGTTAAAAACTGTCTGGATGGCCAAACTCAGAGAGTTGTGGTAAATGGAGTTAAATCTGGTCACAAGTGGTGTTCTCCAGGGCTCATTGCTGGGGACCACTGTTTAACATGATTTTGATTAGGGGATTGAGTGCACCCTCAGTAATTTTACAGACAGCACAAAATTAAGCGGGAATGTTGATGTGCTTGAGGATAGGAACGCTCTACAGACTGATCTGGATAGGTTGGATCAATGGGCTAAGGTCAGTTTTATGAGGTTTGATGAGACCAAATGCCAGGTTGTGCACTTCAGTCACAACAACCCCATGCAACACTACAGGCTTGGGGATTGAGTGGCCTGAAAGCTGCCCAGCAGAAAAGGACCTGGGGGTGTTGGTTGATAGCTGACTGAAAGTGAGCCAGCAGTGTGCCCAGGTGGCCAAAAAGGCCAGTGGCATCCTGGCCTGTATCAGAAATGCTGTGGCCAGCAGGAGGAAGGAAGCAATTGTGACCTGGTACTCAGCACTGATGAGATAACACCTCAAATACTGTGTGCAGTTTTGGGCACCACAGCTCAAGAAAGACATAGAGGTATTGGGAGTGGGTACAAAGGATGGCAATGAAGCTGGTGAGGGGATTGAAGAACATGTCTTATGAGGAGAGGCTATGAGAGCTGGGCTTTGTTTAGCATGAAGAAGAGGAGGCTGAGGGGAGACCTTATTGCCATCCACAGCTACCTGAAAGGAGGTTGTAGTGAGTCTGATGTTGGCCTCTTCTCCCTAGAAACTACCAACATGACAAGAGGAAATGGCCACAAGTTGCACCAGGGGAAGTTCAGATTAGATATTCGCAAGAAGTTCTTTACTGAAAGAGTAGTTAAGCTTTGGAATGCTCTGCCCAGGGAAGTGGTGCAGTTACCATCCCTGGAGGTGTTCAAAAACCATGTAGATGAAGCACTTTGGGACATGGTCTAGTGGTCATGGAAGTGTTGGATAGAAGGTTGGACTTGATGGATGAATCTTGGATGCCTTTTCCAACCTTAATGATTCTATGATTAAATATGTACCTGTTAGGAAAGAGGGAAATGTAAAAAATAAAGAAGCTGGCTGAGATTCAGATTTATATCAGGGACTTTATCTTGTAGGCAAAGAAAAAAACCCGTAATTTACTATGGCTTCTAACTTAGTATTTCATTCTAAGTACTAATCTGTGAAAAGATGCTCCGAAAATACCAGACCACTCACTTATTTTTAGAATTAAATCAGTGTATTTTCATTTAAAAAGGCTGAAATTATTATACAATGCAGCGGCTGGATCTTGCCTGAAAGGAACAAATGATCTGGTTATTGAATTGGATGGAAAACTTGACTGCTGGAAGAAGAATTGCTATTCTGTTCTACTTACAAAAAATTGTTGGGAGTCTACTACTGGCTTCTGAAGCTTGGTTCCATAGATAAGTCTTTCTGTTATTCTTCATTAAGTCTCTGATTGCCTATATGCAGGCTACACTGAAGTGATCAATTGCAGATGCTGCAATCCTCCCACAGTATGACTTCATATTTTAATTTCTTTTGAAATGGTCATTTAGCTAATCTTGTCTGATTTTACTGTGTGTGGGTAGCGATTCTTGCTTTTAGGTGTACACCTGTGATGGTGTCAGTACCAGCACATTCATAACAAATTGAATAAGATGTTCATCTGAATTTTCCAAAGCTGTGTGGCAACACAACATATGTTCTTTTGTTGTATTGCATGAGAGATTAATTTTCATCACAAACTTCTCTGTATAATTTATGAGCATGTCTGGATACCTTGGCTGAATTGAAGACACAGAATCGTAAGTCCACTAAATACTAGAAACAGTTTCTGGAAATTAGGTTTCTTCTGACAGCAAGTTATGTTTCAAAGAACAGTAGAGTTAGCAGAAAATATGAGCTGAGCAATGGGTCCTAAGCACTGAGCTCTGTAGAGATATTCCATTACAATACTAAATACAGGCTGTTGCTCTAAAAGATACAAAAACTATAGTCACCACAGTTAGTTTTGTCCCGATTTCCATCATCTAAATCTGTAAAATCCCAGTAACTTTCATGATAGCTTCATTTGGTAAAGAAACTTATGCAATAGAACTTGGTGTATTTAGCAATGTAGACAATAGTTTCCTGTGAAAGTCTCTCAGAAATACCACCTTCTATGTAATTTTGGCTTTTCAGAGGTAAAGTTATGAGGAAAAAAAAAACCCAACCAGAAAATTATGCTGATACTGTATAATTACAGCATGTAAGTAATGTCTGTCAATAAAGGAAGTAAAGCATTTGTACAAATATTCAGAGAACTTTTTATTCTCAGGGAGGTGTATAAAGCCAAGATTTCAGGCTAATATATACTTGCATATTTCCTTGTGGATTTTTCTGTATGACTTGTGTTCTTCCTTTTAGACAATATTATGGTATTGTTGATGTGTGATGTGAAATACTGTGGCTTTGTTGATGTGTGATGTGAAATACTGTGGCTTAGCCACTTCTCTGTATTCGACCAAAACCTTCTGTAATTGCTCACTAGTTTAGATTGACTGATTTCTGCTTGTGATGATAATGTGAGGATAGCCTTTCATCATTCTAAGTTTGATAAATATATTGGTGAGATTTTGTTTTTCAGTAAATAACAAACGAGCAATGCTGTTCTTCAAACATGGGTTCACCAGAGAGATGGGGGGGGCAGAAAATCAATTCTTACCTTCACCAATTTATTTTAGGAGATAAGAATCTCTTTGAGATTGTATGAGTTGTCCTTATCAGAACCCTGAAATAGTAAATCAGTCTTACAAAAATGGTTAATATATCAGCCTTTCAAGTAATTCATAACTTTTCTGACAAAACAGTTCTTTACTTTGTCTTTTTTTTTTTGTTCCCCCTCCCATTTTGTTTTGATTTTGTTGTTTGGGGTTTATTTTTGGTATTAGAAGGTTTTGAAACATAGATCCACTAAATTCAAATGTAAAACTGTGCAAAGAAATCAATGCTGACATTTAATTAGATGTTCTGACTTCTTCTTCGGAAGAATATGAAATATCCACTGATAATCTGTGGTCCTGTAATTTCAAAATTCCTTATAGCTGTTCTTTGAAGATTTTGTTTTACTTAGACATATATATGCATATTCATGAAAATGTGCAGCTGCCTCAAAAATTCTCGCTAATTCTGAAATAAATTCTAGATTATTTGGTTTCTGTGTAATGGTGGTGAAAAGTTTGAAAATACAACGCGAGCAGCACTGAATGCATGAAATGCAAAAGGGGGTAACAAAAAGAGTTCCTTATTATTTCTCTCTTTTATTTTATTTGTAGTTATTAACCCAGTATTAAATGTGAACTTTAATTTCCCAAACCATCACACAGAGAGAAAACCAGAGGGCTCTTGGTTCCTCCCTTTTACACTGACTTGGTTTATAGTGGTACCCAGTTCAATCCAGTGTCCCACCTGCTAACATACATTTTGTCAGCAGGGAGCTATATGGTCATCCTGATTAGATACTTATCTTTGCTTTCATGAATAATCAATTGGTTGCCTAGAGAATGAAATAGTCAGTGCAAGAGAACTTTTAGCTAGTGACCAGTGACAAGACTTTAATATTTCTCCTAATTGCATTGGAAATAAATCATCTTGTTTTGTCATCTGTTTTCATCCCTGACAACTTTAAGTGAGGCTTTCTTCAGTGCCTGCTGTTGAACAGTGGTGCTAATTGTGTATTTTGTTCCTTCCCATTTGCATTGTTGATAGATTTCAGGTGATCCTTAAAGATGTGGAATAAATGTTTTTGTGAAAGAATTGCATGGATAAGCATGAAGGAGCTTAGATGTAGGCTGTGATAGTATCGGTAACTACATCTTTTAATATTCTGCTAGATCTTTTTTGGCCATCTGTAAGGTGTTATGGGTTACCCAGTTGCTAGAAATAATTTCTGTGGCAACAGTAACCTTGTACTGGTTGTTTTTACACATTGAAGGTACCAATGATTTTTAATTTATTTTCTTTTTAATGTTCTTTTTAAGATGCGGTAAAATGGAGTCTTACTTTTAGTACAGTGTTCTTGTGAGGGAAAAGCCAGGCACCTTCAATGTTCTCTAGAATATAGTAGGGGTTTTTTGGTGAAGAATACAAATTTTTTTTAATGTTTTCCCAAGCACATTATTCCAGACATACAGTGCTGACTTACCTTTAATTGGAATCGGGGTGGGGGGGGAAGACGGGATGGGACTAATAATGAGTCTCTGCCTTGAGTTTTATTCACAACACCCAGTGACTTTTTTAGTGTTCTGATCATAGAATTCCCTCTACAGTCTATGAAGTCCCACTGAAAGCTATCTGCTCTACTTAATAGTTTTTTGTGATATTTTTAATCCCTAATAAACCAGCCTCATGGCAATTCTGTGTGATAGGGAAGCTGTTGATAATTGAAGGCTGTTGAAACTTCATGAAGATACAATAATCTTTTGGGACTATTAGGAAAAACCTCTCCTCTCAATTTGCCTTATGTAACACAGAGTTAAGAAATCAGTTGCAATCTTGAGCACGATCATTACAGAATCTTGAGTTTGGATTCAATCATAGTTGGAAAAGTACTAGTGCAGTGTGATGAAGGTTGTTCCCTTGGCCTTGGCAATTGGACAACCATATGTACATTCCAATAATTCACTTATCTTTTAAGGTGCTCATGTACTTACATACAACCACACTCTTTTTAAATCATGGGGGTATTATCATTATCTTATTTTTCCTATGTGGAAAACATGCAGCTGCTTAGTGTGGAAAAGTATTTATCAGCTGTTTGGTTAGCGTAGATTATTCATGTGTGCTAACCCTGAAGGTCATGAGGTATTATTCATCTGTTGCAAATGCAGAGGAGGAAATGTGAGGGACATTTCCAGGAAGCTTTGAGCTCTTAAATCTTGCTTGTATTTTGTTTTTATGTGAAACATTCTTATGCCTGGCTTAAAGTTTTTGTGTGACTGAATTATTTGTTCTTTGATGATAGGTAGCAGAGGGCTGGCTGCCACCAACTAAACTATTTTCAACTCTGAAATACTTTCACAGTAGAAAAAAAAACCAGAAATGAGTAAACAAAAGCTCAGAACTACTGATTTTTAATGTTCTCTGCAAAATAACTTATTTTGATGTGGGGAATATGATGGCTGTAGGAGCTGGCTGAGGAGAAGAAATGTGTTTATGATTACTATGCAGATTTTTTTAATTGTAAATTTCATTCCTGTGCATTGAAGCAAAGACTGATTTATTTATATATATAAATATATATATAAATCTTTAAAAACAAAGTTTAATTAACATTTTGCTCTTAAGTTCTCCTTTGTGTGAGTTTTCACCCTGTATTTGCTAAATTGATGAGACATTCATAGTTCCAGATAAAGCTTGGAAAAATACTTAAGTGCATGGAAACAAGAAAATATTTTCATCGTCAGTTTTTCCCCTTTAGAAAGCACCAAGCTGATATGCTCGAACTGTAATTTTAACCAGATAATTCATTTTAGAAAGCATCAAACTTGGGGGGGGGGGGGGGGGGGGGTGTGGGGGGGGGAGCTTCCTAAGTGGAAGAAGTTTTTGCTTAATAGGAAAATACTGATGTATTTTGGGGAACAAATGAAAATTATCTACACAAGCTTATTTTGATACATATCGTATGCAGTTTTCATGTCACACTGTCAGACGATGTTAATGTACATTTACCGTAATAAATATATTTACACCTACAAAGGTTCTAGCCCTCTAGATGCTGGAAATAAACACCAAGACTGAGCTAAGAGGCAAGAAGAGTGTTTTTATTTTTTTGTGTGTCTGTTAATAAAACATAAAATATGGGGAATGTTGTTTTCTAGTGATTCCCCATATAAGCTACAAAGTCTAAAAATGCATTTAGTTCTTTGCTGATTATAATACTGTACTAAATCAAAAAATGACTGCATAAAAAAAAAACTTTCATAAAGCCAGCTCACTCTTTTTAAATGATGGTCTGGCAAATGAGAGAGGCTTTATTCTTTTCGCCCCTTGTTTTTCCTTGGGGTAAGGAAAAATGAAAAATGTTGTGTAAATGTCAAAAACATCATAAAGAATAAATCCTAGGGGTTGGGTAATGAAACCTTTCTGCCTGGTGGCAAGCAGCAGGCCCTCATCACTACAACAATTGGCACCAGGATGCTTTGAGCAGTAATATCTCAAGAACTGTGTACCACATTCCATCACTGATTCCTAATTTACTTAAAGTCTCCAAGGCACCTGGCTTAAACTGAAACAAAAAGCAATGAAGCTGCTATAACATTTTCCCCACCGCTACCACCATATTTTTGGTTGTCTGTGCCATTGAGATTTACCATTTACTGTCCATATATTAAAAAGTAAGATTGAGTGAGTTATGAATGCTCTTTGTTCTCTGCAACAGTTTAATTATTATTTGGATTATATGAAGAACTTACATGTGTTATATGTTACATATTAAACTGAGATTTTTGTTTGGTTTTATGATTTCAGACATGCAATCTGTGCTGTCACAGTTTTAGTGACATGCAACTTATGTTAGTGGTATAAGAATAAAAAAAAAATGAACTGAAAAGTGAGAAATAAGCATGGAGAACCCCAAACCAGGACAATTAAGAGCTCATGAAAATTATTGTCTTCTGTTGTAAAATTGAAAGTGCTTATAGTGGGAATTGTGTCCTAATGATGAAGTGAAAATTTCTTGGGGAAACATTGAGCAGTTGGGAGACAGGTGCATGCACTCGCTTCTTTTACAAGGCAGACAGTGAATTCAGGCCCTCTAACCAATGAACAAATGAAAAAATGGTCACTTCTGACAGCATTTTCATTCAAGTAAATGCACTTGTCATACAGACTTTTTGGAGGATTTACTCAAAACAGTGTTGGTCAAGGCAGGATAGAGGTCCTGTGCTATTTCCAGTTCTGCAGTCTGACCATCTGCTAGGAATATCTCCTCTCCCTGATGCCAGTCTGTGCCTTTCTGGAAAGGACCTAGGTGTTTGACTGGACATCTTTGTGCAGGTAGAGTTACAAAGTCTGTCTTGCTCTAACTAATGGGCTTCCAGGAAACTGGTGAGGAGAAGGGAAGCTGCGTCTCTGAGATCTCAGCAACAAGTGGCTAATTGGCATATGTTCTCATGCAGTTCATGAGAGAAATTGCATCACCTCTAGTTGGCTGTATATATATGGAGGGATGTGTATGCATCTTACAGAACGGAATGACATGATTTATTTAGGAAGGAAAAAGAATATTTGTGAACTTTCAATTATTTATTGAATTTGTGACAAATAAGTGAAGTGAAAATTGCTATCTGTGGCTCTATCTGCAAGCAGATTTTGGTTTTTTGGGCACCGTGGCTTGGCTATAGGATAAAAATATACCTGGATATCTGTTCCTCAGAAGTTGTTAGGACAGTAAAAGCGGTTGAAAGATTTCTGAATGACTGAACTGTCAGCCTCTTTTCAGTCAGCTTTCCTCTTTTGTTTTGTTGTCAGCAACCAAATCAGACACAATGGTGTGGTGAATCATTTGCTTATTATATTGCTAGGTTTTCCCCTTAAAGGTGCCTATAGGGTTTCTAACTTTGCAGGATTTCTCTGTGGATAGCTTACTAGGTGAGTGTGCCATTTATTCTGTTACGGGATGTTCACATCAATTATGCATGTGTTGTTGAGATCGTTGGGTAATGTAAAACCATAAGTAATATTTCTGCTTGATAGACAATTTGGAGCTTAGCAGTGGTCTTTATATTGGCATATTTCATGTGCATGGAAGAACGGTGGTTGTTTTTGTTGAAGTGGCAAAAAGCCAGACTGGCTGAAGAACAAAATATGATGAATGAAAATTCAAAGAACACAGTTTTAAATAAGTCAATTTGGTAATTACAAGTTGGTGTACTAGTCGATTTTCACAGCAGGGAGGACAGTGGGGAAAGCAGAGTGCTAATTTTATTTTAATTAAGCTTTTCTGTTAATCAGGATCAGAGAATTCTGCCACTAAGTGGGAAAGGAGGAGTGGAGGAGCAGTATGATGTTACAGACTTGCTCCACATTTGACTCTGTCAAGTGGCCTTCATTTTACTGTGGTTATGGTATGAAGTGTTTTCAAGTATTACTGAAGGAGCTATTCAAACTGAGAATGAGCATACAAGTAATAGGAGAGCTCACTTGATCTCTCTTCAGTCCAGTAGCTTTTGTAAGGTTCAACAAGCTCCCAAGGCTATCGCTCTTTCCTCTCATAATGAGAAAAAAAGATAGTAAATAGCAGAAGAGTCCTGTTTAGAGAGTAAATGTAGAAAATACAGGTTGTTTTGAATTGTGATCATTAGAACTCCGTGCTTAAACTAAAGATATTATATGGTTTGCATCATGACATAATTAGTGCCTTGTGGGAAAACAGTCACCATGATTTGATATGAAAGCCTTCAAATCTTCTGTAGCTGCTAGGTCTTCTGAAGTCATGGCTGTGATTAGTAATTAAGCAGAGCTGTTTGCTTTCTACAAATAGAGAATTTCTATATATAAGCTATTTAAAAAATAAAATCCATTTTTATATAGAAAACAGATTGTTTAGGTTACGGTGATTAAGCTGTCACACACAAATATGCATAAATGTGAGTACAAATGTTCAAGAAGAGCAGCAACCCTGGTAATGAGCCTTTTGAAAGCAGAAACCACTGCCTCACTCATTTTTTTTTAATTTTTTTTTTCCACTTCCACAGAAGTACAAAATCAATTACTGGCCCTTATTTTAATTTGGATTTGCAGTATGCCTGTGGTATCCTGATCTATGTCGTGACAGACTCACTTAAACTAATCAAGATTAATAGTAAAGCCTATGTTTGTTTCTTACAGAACTCCCAAAGAAATATTATGTTCCAGGAACTCTCTGTGGGCTTAGTGTTCTCTTTAAAAATTTTCTTCACTGCCTTACCAGATAGTTCAAATGATAAGAATAGTAAACCTATTATCTGATAATTACCTGCTGCAGCCTGACTACTCATTTGCATGTTCTGATTCTAGCTTTGCATTATATAATCTTGGTCTTTTGATAATAACCCAGTTATGAAGGGGCTTTGCTTTATTGAATTATCTATATCATCAAAAAGCAGTTGCAAGACAAATTCTGGATCCAAATGCTAATGATTGATCAAAATATGCCAGGAAACATCTAGGTTTCATATCACAAGCTGAACCTGCAATTCCAGCATTTATTATCATTTTGAATTGGAGTTGACTTGTAATCAGTGAACGCAGGATGGAAAAGGAATATCAGAACCCTATTTCGTCAGATTCTGTAACCCTTGCTTGAGAAACTTCAATAAGGTGATGGTAGGGGTTCTTAGAGTTGCTCTAAAACAATACTCATTCAATACATAAAAACAAAGACCTACCTGGAATATAGCTTTGTTAAAAATGAATTGGTTAGTCAAGTGCGATGTGAGCCTATTTCAGAGGATTCTAGGCTGCCTTTTAGCCTGGGTACTTGGACTTTATTCAGTTAATTTTATGTATCTTTCCCACATTATATCCCAGCAAGTCAGGAGGGCTATTCAGATCTTTGTTTTCATGAGCAATGTAAGGTCGTTGTGTTTTTAGTTCACGTTTTTGTGAATTCATTTCTTGTTAGAATAGTTTGTTCATAGGTTTCAGTTTGTGTAAGAGTATCATTGCATCAGATAATTCTGCACAGATAATTCATTTCCATGATTTAAGATGTTCTTAATTGCTTTACTGAAGGGAAATTGAGCACCTTTTAACCAAACAGCTGAACGATTTGCTATGACAATTCTGCCACTGTGCATTCACTTAATTTCCAATTAATCAAACATTCAATAAATCATTAGTATAATTACACCTGCTCAAATATTCCTACCCCAGCACATTAGCTATGCTCAGGCAGACTCTTTTACCAGCTGTGTGAATGGATTCATTTGTCTGACCCAGTTGGTTGCACGTCCTTGCTTCTTATGAGCCTTGAGAAATGATAGGGCAGAAATTTTAATTATTTATAATACCACAAATTCCATTGATTCTCTGTTCATGCTTCTCACTTGGATGCTCCTATAGCAACTTAAAACAAACATTCAGTAGAATAGTGACTGGTTAATTTCTGAAGATTTTAAAATTATTTTTATTTCCCTACTGTGCCACTTTTCTAATTACACTGTCTCCTCAGGTGCACAATAATTCCCTCATCACCATACATCTCCAGCACAGATTATTAAAGTAGTATAGCCTGTGTCATATAAATGTAACCAAAAGTATCCTAAAGGTGCTTTACTGAAAGCCAGTCAAGTGGTTCAGGAAACTAACATTTTCATATCTTGCTTTTAAAAGCTTGAATAAGTAGAAATCCACTTGCATGGCTACAAAATATTACTGTAATCATTTTTAGCATCAGAGTAAGGCCAAAATTTGAGGCCACTGTCCAAGTGTTGAAGAAGTTAACTTTGAGAGCCCTGTGGTAGATAGGTGAGTGTTCTCTGCTCCCTGCATGCAGGGGTGAAGTCTGGAACTGGGTGAATTGCCTTGGGATCTGCAGCAGGCTCATGATACAAGTGGGATTTCTCAGTATGTGTTATCTACTGTTCCTGAGTCTCTTGTTGTGAGCTTTAAATCATGTTTAGTGTATGTGTCTGTTGTTAGTCTCAGAGTAAACAAACCAGGACATGCAATCTCAGTCTCTAATATTTTAAGTGTGACGCTCTTTTTGTCACTATGGACACATTTTAAATATTGCAGTGCGTGTTCTCTTGCTTCAAAAATAGATTTACTGGTTACAACTTGCCTGTATTTTATCTTTGAGTTCAGCATTGGAGGAGATTCATAATGCTTTAATCCCTTTACAAATAGGTAACTTTTTTTTTTTTTTCATGAACTGAAGGTGTCACGATCTATCCAGATAGTAAAATAGGTGAGCTTGCCCTGGCAACCCATTCCATATTCTCTTTATACATTACTTTCTTTTTACCAAATATGCTTTGTGTAGTACTGAGGGGAAGTTCTTTAACCTAAAGGGAAAAGGCACCAGAAAATCTATTTGGAGGAAAAATAAGGTGACATTAGAGAAAGATACACTGATTGGACATTATTTTAATTACTTAAACATTCATCAAGTTTCTTATGTGTTAAAAAAATTATTCATAGAGTGCATCAGCACATGGGTTCTCTAGCCCTTTCAGTCTGTTAGAGCACTGAGTGAGGAAGAATCTTTTCTGGATTAATACTTCTTGGCTCACTGTGGCATGGGGTCTTTACTGCTGTTGCTGTCAGAAATTTCTTAGTCTGTAGAAAACAGGAAGATGTGTTTATCAATTAAGCTACATTTGTTTCTGGATATTTTCTCTAATATTTTTGAATAGGTGCTTTCCTAATTGTTCATTTACATTTCTGACAGTGGCTTAGCATATGGTATCTAAAGTTTTATTGCACCCGCATAATTGTGGTTGAGTATAATCCAGATACTTTGTTATAAGATGTAGTTTGATCATCCTGTGGAATGCATAAGATTTTGACAGGAAATTTTAATCTCTCATTTATTTTTTTCCTCGCCTTTGTGGAGTAGTACAATACAGAAACATCACCAGATACACTTCCCTGCCTTTACAGTCTTAAGATTTTCTTGCTTCAGTCCTGAAAACTTTGAACCAAAAATATAGTCTCAAAATTTCACTTCATCCATACATATTTTACAGTCAATCACTACACTTTTACAGATTTCCCCCTCTAAAGCTGGCAGAATTCTTTGTCTAGCCATTTTATTTTAGTTCCCCTCATCGCAATCCTTTTCACACCTTCAAAATGTCTTCCCAAGTCTGAACTCATTTAGCTTTACTGAAGTTCAATGTAAATAATTTATTACCTTGAAACATAACAGCCTAAGAAATTAATCATCATAAACAACAGTGCAGCTTTTAGTTGCCTAGGGAGAGGGTCATAGTCTGAACAGAATCCTCTTCAGCAGTTGAAACGTGGATATAAAGCTCCACTTTACTTGTCATCACAAGGTCCTCTTTGTTTCTTTTCTGGCTTATCAAGTACAATGTAATGTGTGGGGTTTTTTTCCTGACTTCTTTATGGGTTTAGTTGAAAATGTTTTATAACATTTTATGTCTTGAAATTGACAACTTTTTTGACCAATACCGTATAACAGACCTTCTGTTACAAAATACATCTCGTCCCTCTGGACCTGCAGGGGTACAGTTTAATTTCTGCTTCACATTTCCAGAAATACCTTACAGTTTCTGATGAGGATTTTTCATGCTAGAAGTATAGCAACTGGTTTGAAACACAAAACCAATCTCCAGTACACACAAACTCTGATTAAACAGCCAAGAGAATTTTGGCACCCTTGCTTGGCTATCACAGGCATGGGAAATCTGGGGAACAGCTGCTTGCACTGCACTACATGCAGTGACCTTCCTCTGGCACCTTACGTTAACCAGATGGTTAAAATGTGTAACTGGTAGGTACTGGAGATCTAGGGGTCATTGTAAGGCCTGTGTCTCTCCATGCTTCAAAGGCAGTGCAACCCGAGGACATACAGTCAGCATAAGCAAGTGATAGATGAGGTGGTTGGTACAAAGCCTCATTGTAAACCTCTGGCAGATCCTGTGACTGATCTCTGGATTATGCTAAGCCTTGATCAGAAATCTATCTATTTCCAGTCACAGAAGACACAATACACTAGCTTGATTTTGTCATTACCTATACAAATAGCTTCAAATGTCAGTTTTTACTTCATCTCTATTCTGTCTAATAGTGTGAACTAATTTTACAATATAAAATAATTAATATCAAAAATATAACAGGTAAGAATATAGTCAACACTTGAAGACAAAAAAAAACAAACAGAAGAAAGAAGTGAAACTGCTCCCAAAACATGCTTAGAAATGAGAGGAAAAAGGCTAAATTACAAACAAACATTTAGGAGAAAACTCATCACTAACTCTACAAAACTATTTAACAGTATCATTTTGATGAGAGCAAATCGGTGTCATCACAAAGTGGATTTGAAATAGCAGATCATTTTTCCACTCTTCATGATGCAGCAGAAAAATTGACTAAATGTTGTGAGCTTTTCTAACAGCAGTTAGAAATATGCAGCTAGCAGTTACACAGCTAAACCATGCCACTGCATAGGCCAATCCATTTAATGCTGTCTGTAATGTAAGATTTATTTCAAATGAAGGGGAACTAGCTTTCAGAATTGTCAGATTTACATTTTATGGACCATTTCAACAGGTATAACAAAACCACAGTGTACACAGGCATCCAGGTGATGAAAGAATCAAGGGAGATTTGAAGTGCCTCTCTGTGCATGTGTTTCTTATGCAAGTATCTTCCTCCCTCTAACCCCTCCCGCCCCCAGGATACCTGATGGAAGGTACCTCATACTTACAAAGACTTTCCAGAAGCATTTAGAAAAAGGGAGTTTTACAGTTTTTGTAGATGGCGAGGGAAAAATATGAACATGGAGGCTTGCTGATTGCATGGGCTGAGGGAAGAGTTGTGAGGGCTGGTATTTGTATTCTAATTTCTCCCATCTCTTTATTTTGATATCTACAACAATTGTGTTTTGGTTTATTTTAATTTGATGTCAGATTCTGATATCAGTCAGCTTTCTTATTGTTCTGTTGTGATAACTCCCCTTTTTAAGATTGTATTCTTTTCAAGCATGTATTGTCAATATTCTAACTAAATATTTTTTCCATGTCTGAAAAAGATCTGCATAACACTTTCCAAAGCACATCCTTTTTGATGATGAAAAGAAGCAAAGTGGGTACCTCCTGAAATCATAATTTATATCTTGTGAACGATAGTCTGAGAAACGAGTAGAATTTTTTTGAGGACTCTCTACAATTCCTGATAGATTATCAGTAGAGATTGTTCTATGAGATACTTAGAAAAAGACCTCCTTATTTCCTATTAGCAGTTGATTAAAATTAATAATACACTGAGTATCATATCAAAACAGATAAATGTAAAGCGTCTTGCCTTTTGAAGCCCAAAGCAGTTGCTGTGGTGGTAACTTTAGAGGCTTGTGAATGTTTTTATGTACTTTTTTTCTGAGATTAATAAAATGTTTATTATTTTTGTACTATGTTTGGATAGACTACAATTACATGAGTTTAATGAGCAATCTGAAAGGCCATAGTCATCAATACAGAGGGAGTTATTTGGCCAGGGCTTCATTTGTGCATTGTTTTTGTGTGTCCAGATGGGTGTTTTGGTTTACCATATTCATCAACAAGGAATCTCAAATCATTGTAACATCTGTGTGAGGCTTGAGCACACATGTTTGATTATTTCCAAACTGGAATGAGCAGCCCAGGTTTTTTTTTCCTCTTGGAAAGAGATGATGATCTTTTTGTACTTCATTTGTGAAGAGGTAGCTTCACTTAGCACGTGATGGGTAGGAATCTGTTGATTGCATAGCAGAGTGCGAGAAGTAACTGTTTACTTGATCTGATGCTGAACATTCTCATGGCTTCAACTCATCTGACATTTCAGAGGGTTTTTGAAAAAGCACGGATAGAGGTTATAGTGCAAGTGCTTCAGAACTTGATCTGCTAGAATAAAGTTAATTTTCATCCCAATGGACAAAACTGTGTGCAGTGATCAGTAGACAGTGCTAGTAGCACTAGTCCTTAAGGACATTATGAACAAAATTTAATAGGATTTGGAACAAGATCATGAGCTGTATCACTTTGCGATGCTCCAGGAAGGGCATCAAGGATCTCAAACTGAAGAAGAAATCAGGATTTCTATGCATTGTCTATAAATCAGTGGCAATAAATATCAAGCAGATTGCAGAAGATAGGCCGATTTGATGTTGACAGAAAGGATGTTTGTGACAAATAACTTGGGAAGTTCTTGAAGCATATTTCATCCTGGTAGAAATGCACCTATAACACTGACGAGGTTGGGTGCCAACTTAGCAAGGCAAAGCTGTATGTTACCAGTATGCAGTTGTACAAGCTCATCCAGACATGGGATTGTCTTTAGTTGAATAGCTGACGTTTTAAATAATAGTCTTTGCTGCGTTTGGCTTGTCAGTCTCTTCATCTCATACATTTTGACACCCATATGCATCGTACTTCTGAACAGCTTCTCTCTGGTATCGTCACTTCACAAAGCTTTTTCAATCCTTACTGTAATTTGTGGCAACAGATGTTGACTTTTGTGCAATTGTTGTCTAAAACAACAAAGTAGTTTGTAAATATAGTCTTATTAATGGTTTACTTTCTAAGTATAAAATATTTTTGGTAGTATATTCTATAGCTCTTGTAACTTGATTCATTCCTATTGCAGGTAAGCTCAGAAGTGCGAGTTAGAAGAGAGCATGGTGAAATGGGTTGAGAACTGGCTAAACAATAGAGCTCAGAGAGTTGTGATCAGTGGTGCAGAGTCCAGCTAGTGACCTGTAACTAGCAGTGTTTCCCAAGGATCAGTACTGGGTCCACTTTTTTTCAATATCTTCATCAATGACCGGCATGAGAGGATAGAGTGTACCCTCAGCAAGTTTACTGATGATATGAAACTGGGAAGGGTGGCTGACACACCAGAAGGCTGTGCTGCTATCCAGTGAGATCTGGACAGGCTGGAGAGATGGGTAAAGGTGAACCTCATGAAGTTCAGTAAGTACAAGCGTAGAGTCCTGCATCTAGGGTGGAATGACACCAGGCACAAGTACAGATTGGGGGTCGTCCTGCTGGAAAGCAGCTCCATGTAAAAACACCTTGGAGCTCTAGTGGATGGCATGTTCTCCATGGGACAGCAATGTGCCCTTGTGGACAGAAAGACCGATGGTCTCCTGGGGTGCATAACGAAAGGCATGTACAGCAGGTGTAGGGAGGTTCTCCTTCACCTCTGCTCTGGTGAGCCTACATCTGGACTATTGTATTCACTTCTGGGCTCCGCAGTTCAAAAGGGACAGGAAAGTACTAGAGATTCCAATGAAGGGCTATGAAAATGATAAAGGGACTGGAACATCTCTCTTACGAGGAAAGGCTGAGAGCCCTGGGGCTGTTTAGTCTGGAGAAGAGAAGACTGAGAGGGGATCTTATTAATGCTTACAAATATCTGAAGGGTGGGTGTCAAGCAGAAGGGGCCAGTCTCTTTTCAGTTGTGCCTTGTGACAGGACTAGGGGCAGTGGTCACAAACTAGAACACAGAAAGTTTCACCTCAGCATGAGGAGAAACTTGTTTACTGTAAGGGTGATGGAGCCCTGGAACAGGCTGCCCAGAGAGGTTGTGGAGTCTTCTCCTCTAGAGACTTTCAAAACCCATCTGGACATGTTCCTGTGTGACATTCCCTAGGTGATCCTGTTCTGGCAGGGGGGTTGGACTCGGTGATCTCCAAAGGCCCTGCCATTCTATGATACTGTGTTTTGCCGATAGCTTATTTTGGGTTTTTATTCCAAGTTAAATTTTGCATGGACTCTGTTTATTGGTTTGTAAAATGAAGCAATACCTGGTTTCTGTTGGAGGATCAGTTGACATTTTTTGGTTTTGTGAGTAATCGGTGTTTTCTTAAAACCTTGAAAAATAGGGGACCATAGGCAAAAGCAGAATTGTACACACACACCACCCTGCAGAACCAAAAAAAACACCACCAAAAAAAACCCAGAAAACCCCAAAACCAAACAACTGAAACCCACAAGCAAAAAACCCTAAACCCAACACCAGCTTAACTTCAGTCAATCGATCAATCAATCCTTATGCCCTTGAGGACAGCAAGTTTTCCCTTTACCAGTGGGGATACGAATCTCTCTTCTGATGCAGGTAAGTGTGAAGCTTTCTTAGACTTCATGTACTTTTTTTTTTTTTTTTTTAATTACAGCGTCACATTGTAATTGGTGTTTAGAAAACTATTAAACCAATTTGCTCTGTAGCAGATACACTTAAGGACTATCCTAAGGAAACAATTTAATCAAGGTCTTAGCTTTCTGTGTTGAACTTCATAGCTTTTAACATCCAGCCATCATCCATAGTTCTAACCCCTTCTGCCAACTTTGTCTGGAAGTCTCTCTATTAACTAATAAAAGAACATCATCTGGGCAGTTTTGTGACTGAATTTAGAGAAATCATAATTTTGTTTTACCAGTCCAGGAGGGGGCAGTAAATTTCTTTTTATTGTTATTGGAAGCAAGTCCATTTTCTTCACCATGAAAGACTCTGCTCTTAAAACCAGGGGTTTTTTTAATAAGAAACCAGCATCTTTGTTCCATGATTTCTTATCAGTTTCATTGTTGCTGACTATCCTTTCCCCACAGTCTTTTTAAAAAACAGTAAATTATCAGAACTTTCAAAATCACTCATATCTTTGATCTTCAATATATTTGAAATAATCTGTAATGATAGGCATTTTAACTATTAAAACTTCGTATGTAATGTATTCCATTCTTCGATCAGTTTTGTTGAAAATATGCTGTTTTCAAAGAGCACTGGTGAAATGGAGCAGACTTTCCCTCTGTGCTTAATTCATGTGTTTTTCTCACTTCTAATCCCAATATTCAGGTACATACATATACAAATACAATCAATCTGATTTAAAATATATGCTCCCAAATTGTATGTTTGCATTTTTCAGTGTACCACAGTGAAATTCAAATGAATAGGAGGCAAAAAAATATCATTTGTCTGAATGCACATAATTTTTTTGGACAGTTTTTATGACTCCAAGTTATTACCTTTGCTTGGCTCGGAGGTAAAATGGAAATGATTATTGGCTATGAGAAGGAGAAGAAAGAAGTACAAATCTGGAGTGTTTGACATTCACTGTAGGAGGACAGTAAGCTTTTGCAGTCAGTTGATTCTTTGGAGTTTTGTTTTTGCTGTTGGGCAGTTGTTAGCATGAAATTGCAGGTATAATTAAAGTGGCTTTGTGATTCCACGTAGCCTACCTAAAGATTTTCACGGTTTATAATTGCTATTCTCAAGAAGTTCATGGTAAAAAAAATTCTACAAGATGTAAGAATGGTAATAATCATAACGGGTCCAAAATTTCATCTCGAAAGGAATACGAACAGTACTTTTTTCCTTAATCCTGCTCAAATGGGATATTTTCCTTAAGGTCTCTTAAGGTGTTGTTATTATTAATAATAATATTTCAGGCCTGCGTAACTCAGTAATTAGCTGGGAGCTTTGTAAAGCCCTGGCTCCGGTGTTCCGTTACACCTAAGCAATGAAATGCTCCATTCAGTGCTATCAGAGTGAATGATTTGTACTGTTACTGAGAAGCTGTTTAACATACCCTGGGAACACAAAACAGTCCTACATCTGGCATGAAAAGTGTCCCACAGAAATACTTGCTGTTTATTTGGTGGATGAGTCTGTTGAAATGTTTCCCAAAACAACTTTTTGTCTTTAAAGCCTTGTAATTTCTCCATTTAAAATGTGTGCTGTTGCTGGTTCATGATCCATGGTGCACCACAGACAGTAATGGCTTATATCTTCTCAAGGACAAACTGCTGTTCCAAAACTTTTAAAGTGCTGTTTGCACTTCAATGCTGTTATTTATTGGTTTTACTACTACTATCATTATTATGCACCATAATGATTACTTTGTGAAAAAATATCACAACTGTATCTTCCTAATGCTATTTCTGTTGTTAGAGGGTGCTAATGGGGAAAAAAATTTTACATATGGAAATGTCTCTGAAATAAATGCTAGCCTAGAAATTTAGAATAGGAGTGGGCTGCAAGAATGTGGGAGAAACTTTGTAACCAAGTGACTTGAATTCATAAATGCAGTATGGATTTTGAGTGAGTGCCACCTATATTGAATACAATAGTTCTGCGTAGAGCTAAAACTCTCATGACAAAGTTATCAAAATCGTGTGTCTAAAGTTGCATACCTAAATGTGAGTGATTTGATTTCCAGAGTGTGAGTCAACCATGATTGCTGATGGGAGTTGATGGAAATTGCTTATGCTTCACAGCTATTAAAAATAGATTGCTTGTAGATATTTTAACATTTTCCAACAGATTTTAGCAGTTTGGACCAATATGTAATGTGTCTTATGCTATAGAATTCATTGATGAAAAGGAAAATCAGAGTTTAATGCAAAAATAGGCTTGTCTGACAGTGGGTTTTTGCCTTTTTGCAGTGAGACACTTCAGTGACATTCATTTTCCTTTCCTTTTTTTTTTTTTTTGTTTTTTAAGTTAAGGAACATACCCATAAGTTATTTCTTCCAGTGATCCCAAGCACTTGACGACTTTGTTTGCCTTTAACTTATGAAAACCCCCAATATATGTTATATGATATTTAATACATGATACAGAATATTTACTTTATATATATTAATAAAAAAAAAATCTTGATGCATTTACTCAAAAGAGAAGAAAAAATTGAGTCTCACGGATGGGTTTTTAGTTAACTATTTATAGGTATCCCACAACACAGTCGTTTAGGCTGAAGTTGTCTTGGAAGGCACTGCAAATCACTAACTGTGCATATTCCTTTGAACAATCCTATTTGTAGGAGTAGTGAATAGATCTTGATTACTCTCCGCTTACATTTTCTAATTCATTTAATATATACTTATGCAAAAGGAGAAACTGTTTTGATTAATATGGTTTTGTCTTTTGCTGTCCACAAACATTTAGAATGTGGTAAGTATTACCAAGATAAATGTCAAGGGACAGTGACAATTTTGAGAGCCACTACTTGCTCACAGTGTTGCATACAAAGAGAAACTTGGTCAGTAAGGATTGTATGTTGCTGTCTCTTGCACAAATGACCCCCAACCTGGATGACTAGCAACCAACATGGTACTTCTCAAAGACAATATGAATTTAAAGGTGATCTAAAATATCATTATAGACTGAAGATCACTTGATATAAAGCTGGACTCCGCTGTCTTCTGCTATGCTATAGACAGAAAACGTAAGCACCATCCTCCCTGTGCTTGTTACCTGAACTCCAGAGTGAGGGATCTAATGGTTTGTCTAGGCCCCCTTGTCTTTTAACTGTCCTAAACCAGCGAGCAAAATGGCTGAATTTGGGATATACATATGGATTTTATAACTTTACCATCCCCTACACATTTTCTTTACTTGTTACAAATGTATCCTTAAGTAGCAATGCCACTGAAGCTGTTTTTAAATCACTGTTGGAAATTATTACATACCAATATTGTGCATTTTTCAGTAATTTAGGCTTTTCAAGGTTCTTTCCATTTTAATTCTTTGTTCTACACTCAACCAGTACTAGACCTGAAATCTTTCCTACTACATTTTGTATGTGGAATTGCTAGTACTGTTTTTTTACTACCTCTGACTGGAGGTCCATGATGTTGGGTGTAGAATATAAATGACATTCATCAGATCTTGGAAAATTCAATAATCAAAGTGAGAAAATGAACTTAAGCACAAACTCATCAAAGCTGAGCTTCAGTCCATTTTTCTTTTTTATAACTTAGTGTTAAAAAGAAATAAAGATACTGCTTTCTGAAACAGTGATACATAGCAAGTTATTTTCAAAACGATGTGCAATTATTCAGTATTAAAAAAGGCACCTTTTAGATGCTTCTGTCTTCTAAACTTCCTAACTACAGGTAATGCCTAATATTGATTCTGAATAATTTAAATGGCAATAAAATTGGGTTTTCATGACAGTCAATCAGAGACATTTTATATTTAATGTTCATTTAAAGAAACATAGTGCCTTCTTACCTTCTGAATTTCAAAGCCATTAAAGTAATTGCAGGTCATTAAGCTAAATTTCTTTGAATCATCAGGGCAGTTAATCTAATTCATACACCGGTCAAACCAATGGACAGGAAAGATTGGAACTCCAGGCATGGATTTTTGAGAGATTCACCAGATAGATATGCTTACCAACATTTCATTCAGATGAAGTCAGATCAACACATCAGTCAGATGTGCTTACCAGCATTTTCTCAGAAACAATTTGCCCCAACACTCCAAATTGTTGGTACTTGGAATTGTTCTCCACTGTCATATTTTTAAAATTAATAACCTTCAAAGGAAAGGAAATAAGCCTCCTCTCTTCTGAAGTAACCAGATCACTGCATAGTCATACAGATCCCTATTGTGCACTACAGCGTCTTTTACCACTACTCATTTTATGGACATATTAACTATCACAAAAATATTCTTATATAATGTCTCTCACTGAGGAAATGTTACGATTTGATGTGGAGGAAGGCTGAATGAAAATGCCTTAAAGTATCTAGGTCTTACTGGGGGAATGGATACGTGTCATCTCTTACCATTACTGCTTACTTCTGTGCAAGTTAAAAATGTAAGGTGGTTCCTCTGAGAATCTGGGTGAGATGGCGAGTTTGTCATCTAAGAGACTAGAAGTACATACATTTACAGACAAGAGCAGTGTGTGTGTGTTTGTCCCTGTCAGTCTCTGTCCATCTCTGTTGAGTGCTCTCTTTCTCACCACTCCCACTACCTTCCCAACTTGATGCAAGGACAGGGCAAAAATGTTCTTTCTTTAAGTGATCAGTTCATTGGCGTGCATGAAACTAACAGACAAGAAACTAAGAGTTTAGAATCTTGGATAGTTGGTCCACTAGTGTGTTTTAAAGACAATATTTTGATCCCTGTACTTTGAGGCATGCTTAAATGAACATGATTCACGTGTTGAACAAGAGAAAACCAAATGCTCCTGAAGGCAAAAAAGGCATAGCATGGGCCTTATTCACACAAATTCACGTACAGTTCTGCCGCCAGGCCTGCTCTGGAATGAAGATAGTGTGTACTTTAAATGAAGAAGAAAATTCCCTCAGTTTCAGTTGTAGCAGGAAAACAGACACTGTTTTGCAGTTTACTCATCAGTGCGACCAGTTCCTGCTGCCTCAAACACTCTCCTGGAGCTGCCCGTTGAGTCTTGGCTGCAGCTGTTACATAAAGGGACTAACAACTGTCTTGAGCCTCCAAGCTGCCGAGCAGCACCTCTTGTCCTGTTATCTTTGCAGCATTCTCTTTGTCTCTCTGTCACTTCTTTTCTCTCTCAATATACTAAGTTGCTCTTTTTGTAACCAGTAAATGTCTTGGATCTGCCTACATCTTTGCAGCAGTGTTTCATAATTGGGGAGTTATACCAAAAATGGAAACTACATCAAATACTCCAATACACGCTGCTTTAAATAAGTCCAAATTTTCATAACAATAGGCTATAATAAAATGAAAATTTTATGTTCTCTAAGGAAAGCCATAAAGCAGCTGTATTATTTTTATTCCTAACAGAAATTATAATGTACTTTAGGGGAGGGGGTGGGGGAGCTCCCAATGAGATTAAAAAAAAAAAAAAAAAAGAAAAAGGAGGGGGAAAAAAGGCAAACCTCTTTTCAATAATTTTAAGTTATGTGTTGATCAGGCCTGTCTCCACTCTAAGGTTCATAAAGATTGTTCTAAGTAGGAGATTTTTATTCAGGATGACATTGGTAGTTTAGATTTCATTTTGTTTTGATGTTATCTATTAATTTCTTCAGAATGATAACAAATGGAGTTTACTATTTTTAATGATTTCTTTTTTTTTTTTTTCCTTCCTTTTAAACCCCAGAATTCCTTGTTACTGATCTACAGAGTCTAAATATCTCTTAGAAACTGAGGTAATTTTCCTAGATATCATGTGTGCTCTGAAAAGAATTAATATGTGGCCCTGCTTTGGTCTTTCAGTGTATGCAAGTTAGATGATTAAGCTCCACAAAATACAAGTCTTAAACTTCAGCTCAGGCTGTTAAGACGTTGAGATTTGAGGAATGAACTTTCCTGTGGGATTCACAGTGTTACTTAAGCTGACTCAAGATACACACATTTCATTTTGCTTGATGATTAAATGAATATGTTAGGTAACCTCAGTGAAATCAATGGGAATTAGTTCTCATCTTATGCAAGATTTACAGCAGTGATTTTAATGGAATTGGCTATTTTTACTTTATGGTAAATGAGATTTGAATTGATTTTTTTTTTTAAGTTTAAAAATGAATACAATACAATAAGAACTCCTAGTTTGAATGGCATTTATTTTACAATAAATATTGAGAACTGCAGTTCTTGGTGTAGTGTTTTAACGCTGCTGTTATGTATTCAGAATGTAAGAGAAGAAATGTAATGTTACTGATTTTTTTCTAATATTAAAATATTAATTATTTTTCAGTTGGTTTTTTTTGCATGGTATACTTACATTATACTGATATAATGTCTGAAATACACTCAAATGCATGTTAAAGCACTCTACTAAACTCTCTGTATTTGACCACTTAAGGCAGAATATTTTCTTCCTATTCTGTCTTGTCAATCAAAGTACATTTTATTGCTGAAGTCTTGCAGACGAAATAATACTAAAATCTTCTTGCTTTAGGAAGATAACTAGTTCAAGGAAACTCAGGAGAGGGATTGAGCCCATCCCTCTTCAGGACAGCATGCAAGAGCTTTAATTGAGCTAAATCTATGTAGGCTAGGTGAGGAAAATATATGAATTGTTCGCTGTAGTTAAGCAATGGATATGTTCACTTCCATGTTATGTAAGTGCCACTATTCAGCTAGTGCATAGATGACATTCTCTTGAACATGGTGATAAGCTATACCTAAACATATATGTTTTAGTTAAGATTTTTGGTTTCTTCAGAGTTCATTCCTCTTCTTTTACCTTACTCAAAGCTAATGAACATTTTTTTCAACTGAGTTGACTCACTGACCTGTTACTTATTGTTTTAACTTCAAAATTATGTTAATTTTTCAAATTCCTCTTAAATTTTCCCTGGTTTCAATGACCAATTGCCTCCAAGTTTCATTTAACAAAAAATAATAATTGCATTTCATTATTCTCAAAGTATAACCTTTTTAATCTGCATATTTCTTGCAGGCTATGCTGGCTTATTTCCACTGTAATACATTAGAATGGAAAACTATTAGAATTATTGATTTATCATTTATAATACGAAAGTGATATATTGAAATGAAATTTGGATGCCGTCCAGCCCTCAGATAACATTGGCATTATTGGATGAAACTGGATGATCTCATTCTAATTAGTATGCTAGTTCCATGTGAGAAGCACAGAGAAAATATACCTGAGTTGGTTAAAACTAGGAGTTCAATACTGAAGACTGCTGAGGTTTATATCTGTTAAAATATGCCACCTTTAATATTTAAAATTCAATATACAGAGAAATCATCACTTTGCTTTCCGTCTTTTCCAGCTCTTGCCTTCCCCCCTATCCCCCCTCCCCAACTCAGCATTGTCTTGGTATGAACCTATTTATGTAAAATGTGTATTAACATGTAGTACATGTGAATGCATGGGATATATGTTTACAGCCTGTATTGATTATGATCTGCATCTTGCAATGCACTTGGTTACAAGGAAGCTTCTTTCAATCAGGTGAAGCTGGAATCAAGGGAATTCAAAACATGTATCTTAACCTTAAATAGTTTTTCTTATACTAAATCTGTGGTCCTTGCCTTCTGCATGTATACATTCTGGCACCTCTGCTAATACAGAAACTTGAGAAAATAAAGGTATTTTCAATTAGCATGCGTATATTCTGTATATAAGGTAGTGTCTGTATTCATTGATTTTAGTCTTTATTCAACTATTTGACTTTTTTTTTCCCCTTCTACCAATTAATGTAATAGCCACTGAGCAAGCACGCTACTTTCCATATTGTCTTTTCAAAAAAATGCTCCATCTTCTTGTATATCAGGCTTCCAAAATCTACCTTTTTCCTCGTTGTTTTTTGTGTGTGTATAGAAGTTAATGGAGGAAAACTGCCTGTCATCAGATTTATGCAGAGCCGAGAGTGAGCGAATGCTGCCATCATGGAAGTTGCCGTCTATTTCGCATTGATTGAGCTTCCTGGGCTTGAGGGATTTTTGAAGGGCTGGGTTTTTATGGTTGATATGTTTTTGGTCATTTGTCACAAAATCATTCCACCTGAGCTGTTTACTGCTCTGAATACTTAATTACTGCAGTAGCAGGGAATGGCATAAACTTTATTTTTTACTGACTATTCATGTAGAAATAGGAAATAGTTGGTGCTTCTGTTTCTTTTTTTTCAGGATTTTAGCTCTATATATCTATTTTATTTTTCAAATGACTATTAGAACTTCTTGTGTTTTTTTTTTTTTTTTTTAATCTTATGATATAATAGATTCATAGAATCATAGAATCTCAAGGGCTGGAAGGGACCTTGAGAGATCATCTAGTCCAACCCCCCTGCCAGAGCAGGATCACCTAGACCAGGTCACACAGGAACGCGTCCAGGCGAGTCTTGAATATCTCCAGAGAGGGAGACTCCACAACCCCCCCCGGGCAGCCTGTTCCAGTGTTCCATCACCCTCACTGTGAAATTTTTTTTCCTTATGTTTACATGAAACTTCCTGTGCCTCAGCTTCAACCCATTACGCCTTGTCCTATCACTGGGCATCACCGAGAAGAGCCTGGCTCCATCTTCCCAACACTCACCCTTCATATATTTATAAACATTGATTAAATCACCCCTTAGTCTTCTTTTCTCTAAGCTAAAAAGCCCCAGCTCCCTCAGTCTATCCTTGTAAGAGAGATGTTCCACTCCCTTAATCATCTTTGTAGCCCTGCGCTGGACCCTCTCCAGCAGTTCCATGTCCTTCTTAAACTGGGGGGCCCAGAACTGGACACGGTATTCCAGATGTGGCCTCACTAGGGCAGAGTAGAGGGGCAGGAGAACCTCTCTCGACCTACTAGCTACACCCCTTCTAATACACCCCAGGATGGCATTGGCCCTCTTGGCCACAAGAGCACACTGCTGGCTCATGGTCAGCCTCCCATCAACCAGGACCCCAGGTCCTTTTCCCCTTCACTGCCTTCCAACAGCTCAGTCCCCAACCTATACTGATACCTGGGGTTGTTCTTTCCCAGGTGCAGGACTCTGCACTTGCCCTTATTGAATTTCATCAAATTTCTTCCTGCCCAACCCTCCAGCCTGTCCAGGTCTCGCTGAATGGCAGCACAGCCTGCTGGGGTGTCGGACACTCCACCCAGCTTGGTATCATCAGCAAACTTGCCGACAGTGCTCTCTGTGCCCTCATCCAGGTCATTGATGAACAGGTTAAAAAGAACCGGTCCCAGCACCGGCCCCTGTGGAACCCCACTGGTTACAGGCCTCCAGCTGGACTCCATCCCATTGACCACAGTTCTCTGGCTTCTTTCTTTCAACCAATTCCCAATCCACCTCACTACCTGATCAAGCAGACCACACTGTCTCAGTTTAGCAAGAAGGATGCTGTGGGAGACAGTGTCAAATGCCTCATGTCATCATTTTATGCTCCTAATGCATATTTCAAAATTGGATTGTTTTCCTTTTACTTCTAATGGTCATCTGCACATGGCATGTTTTGGGGATCATCTGACATCAATGACAAAAGTTTTTAAAAGGATTTAACAATTCTTTTTTCATCTTAGAAGGACAAGCTGAAATAAGTCATTTTAACTTGTTTATGATCAAAAGCAAATCATTGAATATATTTGGAGAATTGTAAATAAAATGCCTTCTTTTTGAAGTACTTGAAAAGTTCTTCAAGTGTCTCTTTTAATTTTTAGACTATGATTTAAAAGAAAAAAACACAGATTTTTTTTTATTTTTTTATTTTTATACTCCTTACATGTCTCTTCCTACTCAGTTGTATCTTGAGAAGAAGAGTTTGATGGAAAAGCATAAATTTGGGTTTAGTTTGGTATTAGAATTTTATGTCCTATATAATACTTTATTTTGAGGTTTCCTTCTCTATAGCTGTTTAAAACAATTTTACTTTTCAGATGTGTGTTTTGAGTGTGGGTATATGTATTTTATTATAGAGATGGATAAAAGGAGAAAATTAATAATTTAATACAAGGGTAATTTGTAAGCATAACCTTAAAAAATTTACTACCATTTTGATGTTTCATTTGTCTTTGAATCAGCAGGGCTTTGTGTTATTTCTATTTTGAATTGTGCCATAATGCAACTCATTTAGATTCATTCTAGAAGACTTCTTCGAAAAAAGTGTGGTTTCTTTATTGTAAACAGGAAATTGCACTATTAACTACTGTATTTTGTTTTACCAAAAGACTTTTTATCTCTTGCCCCTGTTTAGAGTTCTCATGCTTAATGTGATCTGGGTTCCTTCAGGGCTGCCAAAAGATGGAATTGACTTTTTGAGAACGCGTTGCTGGAAACTGCAGCCTGTGCACTTTTTCAGGTAGAAAGCTCCTGTGCACTAGGAGAGGAACAATTCACTGCCAGCTTCAAGCTGTTAGCTAAGCCTAGGAATCAAAGATCTTCACTTCTCTAATCACATCAAACTTTCATCAGAGTTTTTCTACCTAGGCATTATGCTATATGTTAGGGACAGTTTGGCAGGTAGACGTTTTCTTTCCATGTAAAACATTATAGCAGTACTGCAAGGGCAAATGGCAAGAACTAGAGTGTGGGTGATCTCAATCTGTTCTATTTGCTTGCACTCCAGTGAGCTGTCTTGAAATATTTTTCATGGGTTCCCATTGTAAAAGCAACTATTCATTTAACATGTTTGGTAGAGAAGGGCTCCAATTTGATTTTATGAAAAGCAACCAATTCAGATAATGAAAAAAAAAAAAAAAAATCCTCATATTGCAAGTTACAGTGTAGAGAAGTAAAAGGATGGGTTTGGAATTTGAAGGAAAATGAAAGTAAAAAAGCTTTGCAAACTCTGGTATAATAGTATGACTTATCAAGTAGTATGACACTAAAAAAAAAAACACTGGAAGAGGCATTTTTACATGCTATGCCAATAGCAGCTATATTCAACAAATTACTATTAAATGTAGTGTGTGGTAGAGTTAGCCTACTGACACTGATTAATCATTGTGAAAACAGTCTAACCTAAACAGACGGAATTTTATTCAATTTTATGTGAGTCAATATAATACAGAGTGTATTAATGCTAGGAGAGAGGTTTTGATAGGTATTTGATTCAGGTGCTCTTAGTATAGCACATGCTTTTAAACTTCCAAGAACAAAAGCAGCAAAATGCAGTAGTTAAACTAAAACAATTAATTTTGAGAATTCCCAGGTGAGTAGTTTGCTTCTGATGTTCTAAAAGAATTCTTTTGTGTGTTCATAATAAAATCATGGCATAGTTAAACTTTTGACCAGTTGTCATGAAAGATAATTTCCCATTCCAAGCCTTTTGCTCAGAGCCTGTCCACATCCATTGTTTATACTCGGAATGGAGAGCAATGTGTTTCTTAACCTGGATATGTTCACACTGCATATGTGAGCCATGTTAGCATGCAGGATACTGGGATAGTTTTACCACTCCCAAAGTAACTCAAATTGTCCACATTTAATTACAACTTTAGTCCTAAAGTGAAGCTTTGTGACAATTTTTTTTTTTTTTATGATTTACCAGTGTCTTATCAATGTTATTACTGTACTGTTGTAAAATAACTTGTCTTTGACAGCCCACTCTGTGCTCTTCAGCTGATGGCTGTTGTAAATGGGAGCTGAGTGAATTCAGAAGGACATAGATAGTGTAGCTCAGTGTGCTGGAGGCACTCAGGAACTTTTGTTCTATTCTGTCCCAAAGGCCTGCAAACATGTTAATCCTCAGTGGTTTTCATTGCCACAGGGTGACACTGGTAGTTCACAGTACACATTTATGTTTAATTGTTTACATGTACAGAGCCATGGGTTGTGGTCATTGGCTATTTCAGTAGAACTGCTTCACAAAGTTCGGTTCTTCTGTTACTTGGTTTTCCAATCCTTTTTTGTGTTGACTCAACCAGTTGAGAGTTTGCAAGTTGAACTGTGTTAGTGACCTGGGTTTAAAAGACTTGTAAGATAGTTTCCCTTACAAAAAAGTACTGCAGTCAGCCAGGTGGGAGGAGTGTAGTTTTGAGACAGAGTAGGAGGCAAACCCTTTTTAGGCTTTGGGAGTCTTTTAATAAGCCTCACTAAAAGGATTTCACTATGTAGTTTGGTGTGCAACTTCTGTTGGTGCTCATGGGATGCAATTTTCTAGCACTGAGCTGAAAATTCATCCCTTGATATTTTTTAAGTCAGTCAAGGTAAACCCGAAGCCAGCTAGCTTTTGGAAGAATGCATTAACTTCTGAGAAATGTACAGTTTGAACTGGGCCGTTTATGTTGCAGTGTGGAATGGGAGAGAAAACTGTCTCCTCTTGCAGTAATGCTGAAAGCTCTTCAATGAGAAGTCTTGACACAGGGCTGTTCACAACATCAAGTGTAATTCTCATGCTTGTCTAATACTCCAAATTAGGTCATTTATTATTCTGGCATTTAAGACATTTTTTTAATTGTTCATGTATTTATTGCATGAAGAACAAGATATAAGAAGTATTTGATGGTTGTATTTATTTTCCAAAGCAATGTCCCTGTTGTCAATGTCTACCATTGCCCTAAACCTGTCAATATCTCAAAATGCTGAAACTTATCCAGATCTGGAGTTCACATTAAAAATCTCTACGCTTGTAAGATTACCTAAGTTAATCAAATGATAATTTCCATACTACTAAGTTCTGAATGAGCTCGTAAGGTTATGAACCCATCTTTTTTTTCTGGTACCTTGGACATTCTAGAGAAATTATACAGACTTCTGACTGTAGAAATTTTAATTTAGAAACTGAGAGACTAATATGTATATTGTTTGAATTCAAATTTCAACTTAAAATGTTTTTAATATCTGATGTGTCATGAAGCTGAAAGAAAAAAATGTAGTGTATGCTGCTGTTTACCAAAGAATGATCTCTTAGATCCAGACAGCTATTGAAGCTGATTTTCTATAGTTTTCTCTCCTTTTAATTATAGATTTCAGATTTTTCTCTATATACTGAAATTCTTTCCCTTATTTCTGGTTGGTTTACTGTCTCTTATCATTCTCCTCTTTGTTGGCTTCTCATTTTTACCTCCTTTCCTTCCTTCTTATATGGAAACTTTTTGTTGCATAGATATTGATAGACCAAGTCCTAGGTAAAAAGTACATATATTTTATACCTATATTTATCTAGAGAGTGCTGTTCTATATAGAGTTATTTCTGAGGAATTGAATTTCTTGAGCAGAATGGTCAGTCAATCTCCAGGTGATGAATAGACTCTGCATTGCAAGTGTACTTGGAATAGTGTCTTCAGCCACATAGAATGCAGCTATAAACTGACTGCATTATCTTAACTGGGTTCAAAGGATTCCTTTGTGCCCATTCTTGCATCTCCAGGAGCAGGTTTTATTGACTATTTAGCATTCTCTGCCTGTACAATATACTACACCTTAAGTTGGCATTCTTAGACTTTGCTTGTATTTTGATCTTCAGAACGGTATCAGCAGGGAATAACTCCAGTTGAGTTGGATGATAGGAAGACTTTAGCCCAATCTCTTGCGCAGTCATGGAGTTCATGCTTTGTTTTCATGCATTTGCATGTGAAATAACACGCTGTCCTTTAGTCTTCCTGCTAATGTACTTTTCTCTGGTTTCCATTAGTTTCAATAAAACAGAAGTACAAATGTGGCATGTTATCAGAAAATACTTCATGTGTGGCTCAATGCATTTTGAAATAATCAAGATATTTAGAGAGAGACAAATTCTAAGAGGACTACAGGATTACAAATCACAATGCAATTTTAAAGTTGTAATGAGAGTAAGTTGCACAGAAAGGTCTCTACAATTATTGTCATGAGAATGAAGTAACACAGTGTTAATGTTTCATGTATGCTGTGAAAGATGATAATAAACTGTAGTGCTTTGACCTTATTAATGTTCTGTAATTTGACTTGCTGGCAATTTGCATTTCTCTTTGGTTACAGCCTTAGTAACCTGTGAAGAAGAGGTGGAACTGACAGTGAATCTAAACGTAACTGAATACTGAAAAGGTCAGAAATATCAAGAATGATAATTCTGATATCTCCTTCTCATGACAAAGGTTGTAGCAAAAAGGCACAACACGAATCTGTTGAAGTAACAAAGGTTGTTATAAAAATGTTTCTGTATTTATTGAGCAGTGTAAACAAAACCACACTTTTTCCTTGGAGCTCATTGAATACTCAGTAGGGTTGTGGTTTTTTTTTTTTTTTTTCTGCCTTTATAAATAAATATGTACAGTGGTTCCCTTTCATTTTCTCATTTTGCCCTGGAAATAGTAGGATTTTATACTGAAGGACCCCTTGCTATTTAAAGATTAAGGAGACTGAATTTTGCACTCTGCAGAAGTTTTTCCAGTTCCACAGGCCAGACATAGTTCTTAAAATATATTTTGGCTATGTAATTGAATACCTTTTCAAAATTTTTTTGATCCATAACAAGCATGAAAGTTTTAGGTTTTTAAGTTGAGATTTTCCAGGAATTTGCAGAACAAAGGTGTTATATTGAACATGAAGGCTAAAGGCTTGATTAACATCTTAACAGCATTCTTTGATTTTTACTTACTTGACTGAACACTGAATCTGGCAAGTACACCCAGTATTTTGTGATACTCAGCAATGTCATTGATCAATTTCTTCCTGCATCACTACAGAGTGAAATAAGTAGTCAAACCTCATAAAAAGAGATATGCTTTGTTCTTGGGGTGTTTTTGAGGTGCATGTCTTATGTTAGTGGAGATAATATATAATATGTATCTTAATTTCCATGTGCAAACACATGCATCCAGAGATAACAATGATTATTTTTCTTTTAAGTCTTTTACTTTACAGTTTTGTCATAAGGAAGTAAAATATTTTGTTTCCTGTTCTTTGTAAGAATCATGTTCACTTCCTTTTTCATTCCAGCGTAGGTGTAAGAATGCAGGAAGCAGCTCAGAATTCTCTGTCATGTGATTTTTGTAACACTTCTTAGACTAATTTTTTTTTTTTTTTTTTTTTTTAGCATAGATATGTATTAAATTTAAACAGATGAGTTTTCTTCTTTCAGTTGTGCTTCAGGGGTATACCCTTCAAGGCAACAGAACATTCTTTTCTCCAAGATTAACTTCAATTTCAAATATGATCATTTCACATGCTTTAGATACATTTGGCAGCTGTATTCTGAAAAGCAACAACGGCAACAAGGAGAAACCATTCACTATCTGCCACAGATCAACCTAGTTGAGGGAAGGTGGAAGAATTCTCTTCCCTACCTGTTGGTGATCCTTTACCTTTATATTTATGCTTTGCTTTGTACAAGAACAAATTGTCCAGTAGATGTATGATCAAACAGCTTTAAGCCTGCCCATTCTTTCAGCAGTACTTTTGTCTTTACAGTACGACAACTGGATTTCAGTTACTGATAGCTGGGACATTGCTACATCTCTCCAGCTGCTTGATCTGGCCAATAGTTGAATGTCACCTGGCACTGGAGAAGGATTGCACTTGGAGTGTTGTATTTTTGCATTGTGGTGGAAGGTGAATTTAGAAAATAGATCGGAGCAATGTACAGAGTAATGATGACAGTGGAAATGCAGTGTAGAATAATCCTGGATACAAGAGTTTTGCTTATAATTTTAAGTTATATTTGGACTATTTCCATGACACCTCTTCAGTTCTACAATAAGAGGTTTTTTTGGAAGTGTGTGTGAATGAGGAACTTAAGAGCATTCTCAAATTGTAATTTCATATACAATCCTTCTCATGGAAAACTCAATCCATGAAAGAAAGCCAAGTCAAATTTCCATGAAAGCTGAGAAGCTTACGTTATTTTGCCAGGTAAGCAGTACCTACAGACCTTCTTTTCCAACAGGTATATGCTTGGTAGGTCAGACATAACTTTAGAAATAGCCTTAAAAATTTTTCAGATGTTAAATGTTACTTCTTGTGACTTCACAGTAGATAGGTAACAAAATAGTAAATAACACCAATAAACTATAAGATTCACAAAATTAACACCAGTGATTAAAAATGGCTTAAAATACTATTTTAAATAAAGGCTGCCCATTTTGTAGAAGGCAGAGTACCTTCATTCTTAGCAGAAATTAACCAAAGGTCTTGGAACACACAAATATTCTGAGCTTAGGAGGTGATGTGAGAATGATGTCTTACAGAAGGCATTTCAGTGCTTTTCTATTGACGAACCGCACATTTAGTTGGACAAATAGTTGCCACTTTCTTCTCTCGAATGCACAACTCCCTAATATTTGCCAGATGCAACTTTAACACAACTGTATTTGGTGTCATAAAATGCATTTTCAGACTTTTATTTTGCACTTAGGAATTCTGCTTTTCATGCTTTTGGCTTCACAGCTCTACATACATCTCGTCTCAGTCTCATTTTATGCCCAAACATACCTCTAACCCACACAAAACAGCAGTTGTGTCATTTTTATTAAATGTTGAATCTAACCACTGAGGCCATAGAAAATGTTATATATGCTAAAGAATTAACCCTACATCAGTTTAAGATTTCTCACATGGTTTGTGCTTTATCGGCCTTCAATTTGAGCCTTGTCAAGGACGGCACATGTGTCTGACTGGTATGAAGCTTACCACTAGCTCTGTGTATCCCTCACAGCTTGGCATGTAGAGCCTGAGAGTGATTTCAAGTATGTGAGGAAGGTACATGTTGGAAAAAGTGAAGGAAAGTTAATTGACTCTAAAAATAATTTTACCAGAATAGTTTGCAATTCACTTTCACCGTGTTGAATGCTACTGTGGTTACTATGCTGTTGTCATTTGCTCTGTATTCCTTACAAATTCTTAATTTGGAACAGTATGATGAGGTTTCAGTTATCTAAATATGTACTACAACAATTTTCTGGGATGCCTTGCTTGGCAGCTACTGTTGTTTTCTACAATGTTCAAATGACAAATTAGATTACCACATAAATTATACCATTTAGTTTGTTATTAGTTTGTAATTAAAAATTACTTACTCTGTACATTACAGATCTTACAAATGGAATTAAAAATAGACTCTGAGAGAGCAACATAGTTCTCTAGTCACACAGAAATGGTCTTTGAATAAAGCAGAAGAGCAACAGAGTTGATAAATGAATTTAATAGAAATGTACATAGCTGTGAGTTTTTGGTGTTTGTAAACAGCCAAGCAGTTGACGCAGCCCATAGTGCCCAAGAACACTCTGATGCTAATTCAAGCATTTCATGAAGTTATATTGCAAAGATTGTGTATTTTTATCTTGTACTCTTCAGAGAATACATTTGTAAATCAAAAAGGAATGTTGGGTTTATGTCAAATATTATACAATATGTATTCCATAGGGAATTCTCACTTGACTTTGAAACTGAAGATATTAACTGCTGCTGCATTTCAGTGTTAGACTGGATAAGTGGGAGCTCATCTAACACATTTATTCATAAATTGTCTTTATGTGAGTGCAATATATGTCCTAAAAAGTGTTAAGATTGTGTTTAATGAAGGAGCAAAAGGGAACTGAAGGGAATGCAGTAGATATTTAAAGTCCACTGGCATTCATAAAACAGATACAGGTGGGACATAAACTCCAGAAGTAGATGTGCGAGGAAATTGTATATAAAGTCAGAATGCGTGCTGCACAGCTGCATCTGAAAAGTTTGAACAGCTGCTTCTAAAGATAAATTGAAATTCCAAGAATGTTCTTTGGTTTAGTGTGCTTTATAAACATACTTGCGTAATCAAGAAAGACATTGTTTCTATTTTTCTTTGAGAGGTACTGGGAGGCAAGCGAGATGCTGAAGTACATCCTATTGGAGGTCTGCTAGAGCAATTGGCTCCTAATGGAGGTTAGGCCTTCAGTCTGTGAATTTCACAGTATTGTGGCATTTCTCCACTCAGAAGGGTAAAGTCTAAATGACTTGGAGAGCTTTAATTACACTTTGAAATTTGCACAGTGTAACCTAGTGCGAAGCTCCTTGGAATTATATTCAACAGTTTTCAGAATAGGTTCTCAGAATGGCTTTGTTGGTACAACAGTAAAGGTGACACAGCTTTATTGCTCTCCGGTATCTAAGAAAACACCTTTGAAAGTATTTGTGGTATATCCATCTATATATACTGACTAGATTTGATATTTGTTGCTCCAGCGTGTCATTTGGGTGTATTTTTTACTATGGAAGTATTTTCAGTGCAAAATAGGTTTATGTCGGTTTTGAAACTGTGATTAAAATTAGATGTATCATAATACTACATGAGGCAATGCCTAAATACCTTTTAGAATTGTTTCTAAAAATATTACAAAATTAAGCCTGTATGTACAAATACATAATATAGATAGGTACACATTAGATTTATATAATGTGTATTTATATGTGTGTATCTCTCGCTATATATATATGTATAAAAGTATTTAAGAAATTTTACATTATATATTTTCTCCCTCTGGATGTCACTGAGGGCATTCCTGTTCTTGTAATGAGACTGATAGTAGGGTACATGAATGAAAAATATCTTTCAGCTAGGGGTTCAAGGAAGAACTGCTGCTGAATGCCTCCACAATTACTGTAGGAAACAAGTAAAAAAAGTAACTTAGAATTTTGTTGTAGAAGCCTCTGTGGGCTGTTTTGTGATACACGTTCCTATAGGGGGCTGCAGACCGTGAACATCTGGTTTGCATCTCTCTTGGATAAAATATAGTGTAGCATAATGGAAAATTCACATCTTATTCAGGAAAAAGAAACCCAGTTTCTCGGGCTGCCAGTTTCTTAAAGCTGTGAACCTTGATGTTTTAATCTCATGCATTTTGATATTGCTTGATATTCATAACTGGTAGGTTTGATAAATTTTTAATAAGGACGTTGAAGATGATGAGAAAACACAAGGGGAGCTTTGCATTTCGCACCTTGTACTCGAGCCTTCAGGTTTAATTTTCACTTTTTGCACCAAGAACGTTCCCTGGAGGAAGACTGACTGGATCACATGTTGCCCTTAACTGGCTTTAATCCATTAGAAAAAAATAAAAATAAAAACTCTGCAGAGTTAGATTTCCAAAACTCCAATTTTAGTAAAGGCAACAATATTAATACTTGAGATTCAGAAGAGATACATTTAAAACCAATATAACATATGGGATAAATCTTGACATTCCTGCACAAGTAAAATAAAAAGTATTATCAAGATGGGAATACAATTTAAATACACGCATGTCCTAGTTGCATTATGGAAAAAAGATATTGTAAAAGAGCTTAGAAGAAAAGGCAAATAGAAAATTAAACTGAGACACCAGCTTGGAAACACAATTCAGTTTTGTTTAATATGTAGTATTATAAATATTTTATTTATAATTTGAAAAAAAAAATTAATATGAGATGGGAGTTCCCAAGTTGTTTTCGAAGTGAAACCATTAGCTATCTTTGTGCTATTTTAACAACTTCCTGTTTTATGAAGCTACTTCAGTTAATATATATACCTTAATTGCCACACAAACGTCCCAATTAAGTGTGCTACGTGTCATTGTATTTACTCTGATGTACACCTGGGTTCTAACACTTTCTTTTCATTTAAGTGGAGACTGTAGAATGATGGTATAAGTTTATTGTTCAGGAGATAGAGTTAGTAGTGATAACTTAGATTAGATTTACTGCATTATTGAGAGGGAAGGAGGAAGCAGAACAGGCATCTCCAGACTAATAATGGCTTGAATATAGTGTGCATACAGAATTCTGATGCTATGTGTAATACCACTGAATTCAATACACTCATTGTAATAATCAAATGCATACATAGCTTTATATAAACAGATCTGAATGACCTGCTGTATTATATTGTTGCCACATTTTCTCATTATTAAGAATATTACTGATATTAGTGAAATGTTTCTCACACTTTTTCACAGTTTATGAGGGGATTTTAATTTAAATACTACCATGCTATTTTTAGCAGCTTGGTTCCCTATGAAAGACCTGTGTCTGGAAACTCACCGTGTTTGGGCATGGTAACCTGTTGAATGTCTTCACGAATGCTTATGAAGACAGCTGGCGCACACAAATATTACAGTTTAAAAGAGCTAAGACATACACAGTTTCCAATTACTTCTTTCCTGTGAACTATTCTTGAAGAAACTGTATGGTGAAGAAAGGATTTCTGAAGCATTTTAAGCAGTAGTCTGTGTTATTTAGGACTTCCTGCTGTTTACCATCTGTGTATTTGTATTTGTTATTATTTAAAATTGATTACTATATGATAAGATATAATTACAAATGAATGCCATTCTTTTAAAGGGATACGGTGTCATCCTTTTTTAATTCCTACTGTATAAAATTCTGTTTATTAGATTTCCATTCCTACACATTACACTGAGAGAAGAGAGCCTGACTAAGAACTAAGAATGTTGACATGTTTTCTAAAAAGCAAGAGAAAACATTTTTGTGGTGCCTGTTATAGCTGCTATGTTTTCTGCTGTCATTACGCATTTTGTCACTTCAGTTATTTCAGGAACCATCATTTGGCATATCAGACATGTACAATTCGTAGTGAAAATTTTATATTTAAAGAGTAGCTTCAGGACTGGCTCAGTAAAAGTCAGTTAGTTTTGTTGTCTAGGGGGGTGTGACCCAAACACAGTAACTCTGGCAAGGTGTTCATGCATGTGTGTCCATGACAAAGCATCAGCTCAAACCTTGTCCACCAGACTAAATCAAGGCTTGGGAAACCTTTAAAGTTTTTAAGCTAGTGGTTTTGAATAAGACTTAATGTATTAAATTATTTATTTGTCTCAGCTTTGTCCTCATTTATGCTTATTCCAATGAATGCTAGCATTCTGAGTCTGGATATTTTTGAGTGACCCAATCTGAGAGAAATATGCCACAGTTTTTCAGTATTTTATTAGTGCACTTCAGACAATTAAAATCTTGATGTAGGCTAGGAAAGAAAAATCTTCCAATGAAAATAGGTGAGTGATAACTTTCTAGTAGTCTTTTCAGTTATTTCATCCTTTTTCTGACTATGTTGAGTACCTATTTTAAAGACCAAATTATGTTCAGTATGACAATATGAATGTTATGTTGATGAGAAGCTCCTATTGGTTTTATTGGAAGTAAATCTATAATTCTGAAAGACAGTACTGTACGGCTGTATCGCTATGATCAATTCCTGAGCAAGTCAGTTGCTGATGGAAATACACGTGGTAAGATAGTATATTGAACAAACCAGAAAATCTATTCAGCATGAAGGAAAACCTGCATTAAAAAAAGTAAACTGAAAAGAATGAAATACACTGGAATAGAATAATTCTCTCTTTTTTTTTTTTTTTTTAGCAATACTGTTCATCTAAGATACTACGTTAAATATGAATTTTAAGTTAGTTTCTATGGAGTATTATTAGAATTTGTTCCTGGGAGAAGGCAGTCTGTAAAAATACTAGTATTGGTATTGCTGCTGGGGATAGTTTTAAAAATAGGATACAAAGTATTTTTCTCTCTCCTGAGAAATACAATGGTGAAAAAAATCACACAGTGAAATAAAAATGAGGCAAGGAAAATGCTAAGAATGGTATATGATTCAATAACACTGCTGAATTGCTTTGTTGGCTAGCTAATGAAGCATGGTGCCAAATTTCAGTGCTGACATAAGTCAGCATATTGCCAGCTAGCATTTACAACAACAGGGTTACAAGTCCAAGAAAAGCAGACTGTTAACTAGTAAGTATGTTTCAAAAAAGAAGAATCAAGTACATGAGTTTCTGTTCTCTGTAAATACCAGGTTTCACTATAGCTGCTGCATATGTTACATTGATTATGCTGCCTGAGGGGTGTCTGATAACATTGTTTGTTATGAACACGGACTGCACCAAAATTTGGTTTTAAAAGGTAACATTTCTGTTTCTGTGACATACTTTTCTTAATAAACTGATCCAAAACTTAGAAAACCAGAATTAATCCTATTTTCTTAGTGTAAATATTTCTAGTTTAAATGTGTAATGGTGCAGTTCAATTTGCTCCATGTGTTGTAATTGCGTTGCATCCTCACAGACACTCAGGTTTCTTTGTGAAGAAATTTGCATATCCATTTAATATCATTATCTTAATGACCACATATGGTCATTGTTTCAGTTGCTAATTATTTTAAACAGGTAATGTGTAAACATGTCATTAGAGTTAAAAAATATACCTATTTTTAATATGTCTTATAGCCAGGTAGTAAACTACTAATTCTGCTAAATTTTGCCATGGGTTGTTTCAGATTATTTTTTGCTATTGTAGTTTCCATCTTTTTTTTTTTTTTTTTTTTTTTAATGAAACTGATGGTTAAGTGTATAGTAAGAATTTGGTAGCTATGAAAGGATAGATAGAAGATCAGAAAACAGACATCTAACTTAATCCAATCTGAGAATAAATGGAATATTTTGCTGCTTACCAGTCCTGGAGAAAAAACATAAATCCATATTCTGCTTTGATACCAATAATACCACAGTGACCATGAATGAGATGTTTCTCTTCTTGGTCTTCAGTAGTAAGCATATTAGGCTTTTGAATCCTTCAGATTATCCTTTCTCATGGACATAAATTAAAAAGAGATGAAGCAAGACACAGGCTTAGCTATGTTGTATTTAACTAATCTGGCAACTATTCATCCAGTCCATTCTTTTGACTTATGAGGAGTTAGCAGTTCTCAGTTGCTTCATGGCTATAAAGACTCTACTGCCTGCCATTTTAAAGAGATTTAACATCATGAAAACACAGAAGACTGATGACAAAGTCTTCTTGGCTGCAAAAAGCAATGATAAGAATTTACGAGAATAAAAATGTTGTTTTGCAGTGATCACTGGGAACTTTTTTTACAGTAGCAAGAGTTGACAAATGACATGAATGTTCACATCTCAAACTACATGACTCACTGTGATTCTCTTTTTTCCCCTTTCCTGTTCTATGTCCATAAGGAAATCACTTGAGAGAAATAATAATGGAGCAGGAATCTTCAAGAGCCCTCTCTCCTCTACTGATGTCAGTGACTTCTTCCTCAGTGTTCAGGTTACCAGGGAATGCATTCCAGTAATCACTGCAGGAGTGACATCACGTTTCTTTGAAACCAAAGAGAAGGTCTTTCAGAATGCTCTCCTACTATTTTGCAAACTCAAAGAAAAAAATAGAAATCCTCCAAATATGTTTCATTCAGAGTTACAAATTAATGCATATGACTTATTTAGGTAATTTTCTTGACAACCTTTTGCAGAACAGACTATTGAAAGTTTCAGTGAAAATTGAAAGGGTTTTTTTCTCTGCATGTATAAATACTTAGTCTGGTTTTCATTAGATAATTTTAACTACAGTGATCAGATATTCTAGATGACCTAGGATATCTATACAGATAAAATTATTAAAATAGTCAAGAATGGTAAGAGTAGAGTAAAAAATAATCTAGATTTGTTAGCACAATATGTTATTGACCTAGTGATGCGATTGTACTCCATGTTGCACTGCAGGGAGTATAATTCAATCTGTAGTCTCTTGCAGTAGTTTAAAGCACTTGTCTCGTTCTTAATGTTACAAGTATCTATTAATATTGCTTCCCTATCTTTAAAAGCTGGGCCTTTTTTAGAAGAGGCATCCACAACAAGTCCTTTTCAATTTTAGAATGGATGTTTTAGTGTGCCTGGATGAGAACAGTTCTCACAGGTTATCACACAGAACCAAATTGACTCAGTGGAACCTCTGGAGGTGATCAAGTCTAATCCCAGCACTAAATCAGCTCGGTCATGGATTTGTCTAGCAAAGATGGAATTCAGATAATCTATATGATGCACTACCCACCTGATGAAAAGCTTTTTCACAGTGGCCTGACTCAACTTACCAACCTAATGTTTGTTATGTTATTTTACGCTGCCAAGAAGAGTCTGTTGTCTTGCAATTGTTCTTCAAATGAATGTAGGCTACAGTTGGGTTTTCTCTTAGCTCCTTTGCCAGGCTGTGCAAGGCTGTGCCCTCTACCTCTCCTCACAGATGATGTATTTTAGTCCCTTTATCACCATGGTAGCTACCTACTAGACCTGCTTCAGTTTCACAACATCCCTTTTAAACGGGAGGAGAACCTCTCTGCGTATGGTTATAATCTGTCACTTTCTGTGAGAAAACTAACTAGCTATCAAAAAAAGCAATTACTCATGAGAAAAAATGAAAATACCTACCCATATACGTTACCTTTCTATACTAGAAAAACATAGATATATTTCTGTACTCTATGGATTCTGGTATTCCTGTCAAGTGTTAACACTAAATATACGGAAAGGATTTAGAGCTACAGGCTTTTCGCATTAATCAGCAATACTAAATTAGTTGGCTAAATATTGCTGTGTTGGTGGAAATTCAAGGCAGTTGGAAAACGAAGCAAAAACTGATCTCAGCTTGACTTAAGATACTGGGCTGAGTTCCCATGAGGGAATCTTTAACTGTAAGGATGTGAAGTGTTTATATTGTGTGAAGTGTATATATTGGCAAATATACTGGGTCCTGCAAAGTTTTCTACTCTGTATCAGGGCTGTGAGCCACAGCAGGGCTGTGGTATCTGGTTTGGGAATGGTCTTGAGAAAGTTTTCAGGTATGCTTCATTAAGAAATATTCTTTCTTGATTTGCTCTTATTGGGACGGAACTTCAGAAAAGTGCCAGAAAGAAGGTATTTCTCATACATATACTCTCAGGAGATGTATTTTAAATCTTGGGATTTAACTTGACTTCCTGTGTTTGAAATGAAGTATTGATTGCCACTGTAATCAAAGAAAGATTTTATTGGTTCTCACAACTACTTTCCAAGTAAACAAGGCAAGCATTAGTGAAATGACTTTCCATGCTAGAATAGGAGTTATATTTATTGATGCTTCCCAGAGTCATCTGGACTTTGTGTAGGATAAAGACTTCTCAACCACATTTCATTATGGAGTGACTTCATTTGACTAATAATTTTGAGATGTATAGGTTAAAACTAATATTGTATATTATTTACATAACTGTGTATATCTAAAGATTTATTGCATTTAAAGATTTTTAACAGGGAGCCAGTGAGTATCCCAGAATTGTTTGGCTTGTTTTCATTTTCAAGTATTTAAATCTTTCATTAAGTCCTTTCATGCATGTTTATTCCCTTTTAGACTTTAGATAGACTTTCAGTCCTGGTTTTAACTTCTACAAATAGTTGAATGACAGAACTGTAATTATTGTGTTTCTGTAAACTAGGTAATAAAACATTCTTTAAAATCTCTTCCGTTTCAGAGATCCTTTAATGCTTGCACTTCACAGAGTGATGTAACTGGTCTTTCATTTGGAAAGTTTTCATTTTAAATTCTGGTGGACCAACCCTGGTCAGCAAGTAGGCACACACCAGCCGCTTGCTCACTTCAACTAGTGGGATTGGGAGGCAACTGGAAGGGCAAAAGTGAGGAAAAAGTCATGGTTCGAATTAACACATCCCAGTCAGACTCAGTACTTGAACATATTTTTCTTTATTGAAGATGGAGGGACTGATGTAGTTCCATACCTGAACAGCACTGCCTCAGTGGGAATGTAACTATTCAGTCATACAGCAATGTTTGCTATTTTTGGTTTTGCTTAGGTTGATAATAGTGGAACAGAATCACAAAAACTACATAAATTGTTTTCCTTAATCAGTAAATCCATCTCTGGTTTCGTATAAAATCGTATTTATAGACTGAAAACCATGAGTAAAAGTTACCTGTAGTTTACTCACTAATTATTGAGGTTGTTGTGTACAGCGCTGTTAATATTGCATTGCCACTTGTGGGCGCTACTCTTCAATTCACCTACTGAAATCTCTTCTTGTGTGAAATATTACTCTACATTGCAGAAAGAATGTAATTCCACTCCTTCTAATGCCAGACTTCTGAGCATTTTAGCAATATTATGATCTTTGTAAGGCTCAGCTCTGATTGCCAGTGTTTTGTGTCATTATCTGTGTAACTTGGTTAATGTGGTCAGTCCTCCTGAGTCATGAATTATCAGATGTTTTATAAAGGAATTTCATTTCTGAGATGTATTTCACTTTAAGGAAATTATATTTTAGCAGCAAGTCATTTGCCTGAATTCACACTATTGGTTATTACTCCTTTTGTGACAGTACAGAATTGCTTTATGCTTTATGACTTTTCATCTTCTTGAATAATGACATTTCTGTTTAACACACAAGCCATGATAGAACTTCAATCAAAAATGCTGACTAAAATATACACTGGAGGCTTAAACAGAAATTCCTGAGAGAATACTAAAGCATACACAGTTTTACATTTATGGGCCCTGAAACAAATCCTTTTTTTTAATAGTATGGATTTCTTTTTTTTCCTTTATTAAATGATAGAGCTGGCCATATATATTCTTGTCATTAATCAATAATTTCTATTGTTTTAATTTTATCTTATGAAAGACTAGAAAGCACAGCTGACTTAAAGAATACTCACTTGACTCAGGCAAATGGTTGCCAAGGGATAGTGATTTATTATGAAAGATCAGAGTGAATCTTCCCGCCCAACCTGTTTTTTACCAAGCAGAAACAGATTTGCAAGTAATGAAAACAAAAAGTCACTTAAGTCAATTATTTCAATCGCAATTAAAAATAATGTTCTTGTCAGAAAGTATTTAATGTAAGTAGTTCTGCTGGTCTGAGCCTGCTGCTTTGTTGACAAAACACCTCTTTTAGTGGTTAGGAGAGTGTGAATGTAGGTAGGCAAGGCATAAATCTTTAGGATCAGAGTCCATGTTGTACTTACTCACATGTAGTAAAGCTGCCTGCTGGGCTGGCTACAAGTTACACTGTACCCTCTTGTCATATAATACTCCAGACTGTGATAAATATTAATTTGTTGGTTTTCTTTCTTAGTGCCAAACAAAACTATTATTATTAAATTATCCCTTTTATTTATAACTCTGTTTTCTCTTTGGTAGCAAAGGCGTACCATATTGTAGAGGTATCATAGGTTTTAATTGTGTCACTCAACAATAAATGTAAATTTACCACATGTAAATGCAAATTTACCTCATTCAGGACTGCTTTTTGTATATCAATCTTCTGATTAATTTTTAGATTTGTATTTAAGTATGTATCATTTATGAAGTTATTTAAGTGGTAGCCAGTGGTGCAGGAATACAGTAAATAATGATTCCTAGTAAAGTCTTCTAAACAAACTTTGAGTCAAAATAGCAGTGTTTGGCAAAAAACAGGCATGAGTTGCAAGTCAATTTCTTTTATATCCCAAAGGTTTGAAGGTCAGTTAAATTAAAAGATTGAAGTTTACTAATGGAGCTCTATCATATTTCCGTGTTTTAAAGATCTGCATAGTAAAACTAATTGAATAGATAAAAGAACAAAATCCCCATATAAATAGTTACTTTAAAACACAGCCGGTTTGCAGTGTTTTCTTGAGTAATTAGAATTTGCTTGATTTCTTGAAGCTTTAAAAGGCTAAGCAACAGAGCCTGTGTGATACAGTGATGCTGATATTGACGTTTCTGGTGATTTTATTTCTATTTTTGAAAATTATGTCTAAACATTTACAGCTAAAAATTTACAGCTATCTTATTTTCCCAAAAATAATTAATTCTTGACTATTTAAATACCTTATTTTAGAAAAATTTGATCTCTGAGATATAAACAGAGACTCAAAGTTTTTTCTTATATATTGATAAACTTTTTAATTTCAGTCTGCTTAAAGATAATGAATAAATGTGATCCAGTTAGTTGCATTAAACTCAAAGTTATCAGCTCTGTAGAAATAGAATAGCTTCATCATCACACTCTTACACACTCTAGAACTTCAGAGAGTCATGACTCACTAACATATTCCTGCATATATTGAGTAGAAGGGAAGGTATAACCAAGGCATGTTCTACAAGGTGAAAAATTCAGGCAATTCAGTGGAATGAATAAGGAACACAGTAAATCCTAGTTTATGTGCATAGCGAGTGTTGGTTAAGTGTTTTAATGTATGAGAATATGCATTACCAGATCGGGGCAAATGCACCTATCAACTTCAGTTTATGGAATGGGTTACAAGCTTCAGCATGGTCTATTCCACTGGAAAGTAGTGAACCAAAGCACTTGGGCTGTAGTTTAGCAGAACTCTTAAGGATGACACTGGCTGGTTGTATCTGGATTCTTGACTTCAGAGGCTCATTTGGTTTGGTTTGTTTTCATCTCAAGATGAGGATGGGCCCCCCTGGGAAGCTGTCCTCAGGGATAAAGGAGCAGAAGAGAGTTGGCAGCTATTTAAAGACATTTTTCTTACAGCACATGAGCCCTTGATTCCTATGTGTAAGAAATCGGGGGATCAGTATGCTAATTAAAGGCTTCTGGTTGAACTAAAGAATGCACAGATATTGGAACCAGGAACATGTATCCCAGGAAGAATATAGGGATGTTGCCAGCACCTGTAGGGAAAAATCAGGAAAGCTAAGGCACAGTTAGGAGTTTGGAATTTCTCAAGAAGTTTAAGAACAGTAAGATGGGCTTCTACAGGTACAGTGCTCAGAAAAGAAAGATTAAATGAAAATGTATGCACACACCCCCAGCCCTGCTATGTAAGACAGGAAATCCAGTGGCAGCCGACATAGAGAAGGCTGAGGTGCTCAGTGGTTTTTTTGCCTCAGTTTTCACTGTCAGTCACTCTTCCCACATCTCTCAAGTCCCTGAACCTCAAGGCAGGGACTGAGCGAACAAAGTCCCTCCTATTGTAGGGAAAAAACAGGTTTGAGACCACCTGAGCCTATACAAGTCCATGGGACCTGCTGAAATGCATCCTAGGGTCCTAAGGGAATTTGCAGATATAGTTACTAAGCCACTTTTCATAATATTTGAGTCATGGCAGTCAGGCGAAGTCCCCTGTGACTGGAGAAAAGGGAATATCTCATCCATTTTTTAAAAGTATAATAAGGAAATTCGATGATTTGGAGATGCTTCACTTGGAGAATTTGAAGAAATATTTGCAAATTAAATAATCAATGCATCCTAAAAGGAATTTCTGAGTGTTCCTCATCTTTGTAAATTCAGAAAGTGGACTGTCAGATGGCGTTTCTCAAAAACTTGAATTAACTCCGGCAGGTAAAAGAGTGCACATTGCCAATGAAGGATTTTTTATTGCTATTTCACTTACAAATACCTCGGTCCTGATGTTGGTGACCATACCAAAACAGTAATGAAACAAAATCCAGTAAATGTTTAAATGCGATTCTGTGCTGTGAGTGTCCATTTTTCACTGAGCCGTCTCATGCGAGTGATTAGAAACCTGTAAATTTGGTTTACAGGACAAGCTTTTAACGTATTCTTTGTCCTGACCCTGCACAAAATGTTTTGTGTTTGTCTCTTGAGGAGGCAGTTGAGTATTAAGATGAAAAAAAAACCCATCAGGCCAGGGAAAATACGACCAGCCTACCCTGCAGTACTGTAGAGCGTACAGGTACGTTAAAATTTTCAATACTTGAACAAATACTTCATTGGTGTTTGAATATTTATGTTGTATACATTCTAAAAGCTGTTTATTATATGTTATAAATATATGCAGTCCACGCATACACAGTCATCTAGTTGTATTTGCTTTTTTTTAAGTGTATTTCTATCAGGCTCTGTACAGAGAGCTCTTTCTAGCTGAACTCTAACAATAGCTGAAAGTGTAGTGACAAAGGAATAACTCAAACGATGACATATTCTGTGTATTTTATTACTGTAAAAGATGAAAAGCTGCTTTGTTGTCTTCCCTATAGCCAGTAGTCTGGGTATTTACAGATAGATACATTAAAATACTTAACTCATCTACTTATAAGTCATCATATAAAGGTAGAAGCTTAATGAAAGTAAAATCAATATGAATTGCTTACGGCTTATTGAATAGATTTTAGAAACTTTTTTTTTGTAGTAATATAAACATCTATGAATATTAAGATGCTTTTTTTGCAATTCGGTTTCAATATTTCAAATGCATAACAGGGACTTTTCCTCACTATGTAGTTTTGATTCCCTTTTTTTGCTGTTGGGTATTTCTGCTTGTAATAAAGATATTTTAAAAATAGAGACACAAAATTTGAGGCTGCAAGTACATAAGTAAAACTTGCTTAAATAAACATAGACCTTTGAAAAATAATCTACTTGATCAGTTCTTTCTACAATAAGAATTCTGAAACTTTACTGGATAATAGCTCATTTAAGTGAGATTGCAACTCTGGCACACACTTAATTTGATTGTGTTCTCTCTGTCATTTGGAACTTCATGAAATAATCAATCTATAAGTGATATAACAATAGAAATGATTTAGAAAATTTTACTATGAAGTGCTTAATTGTGAGAATTTGTCTCGTGGGATTTCTCGGGTTTTGTTACTGATTTTACAGTCTGCTGTTTGTATGCTCCTATATATCCAAATCTATTTGAGAAGGGAATATATGTGCCTTGTAGTTATGGTAGTTGCTTGCAACTAGTATTTTAGAGAATGTGTTTTAGAAAATAGTTATGGCAGAATAATAGTGAGTTTAATACCAGAGAGAAAACAGATTTCAGGTGTTTCACAGAAGACAAGTTTCAACAGTGCGAGCTGGAGTACGCTAATATTGCTGAAATATTTATAAATTAATTTCTTAGTACATATGGTGAATAAATTTGTTAAACTTTTTCGAACTGTGCCATTTTGTTTACAAAATAACTTAATTCAGGCTAAATCTGCATTCGTGCAATTTGCCTGAGATTTCTGAAAGCTGTTAATTTGCTTGGGAAGTTTCTGCATTTTTAAATTACCCAGTGAATGGAGCTGGCCATTAATCATAAGATGAAGAGCCACCACTCACAGTGGCGGTAAGGCTATGTGTCTTAGTCAAGAGTTTTAGACCAGTCCAAGTGACTAGAGTAAAATAATTTCAGAAGATAAAACACAGAGGGCTTTAACCTTATTAAAACATGTCAGTAAATAATAGTTGTTTGTTTCTGGTTTAGTTTCCAAAATTTCTGAGGTATTTAGTTAAACACTTAAGGGGACTAATTGTAAATGATACATACCCATTGTTACTTTGGTTAATAAAAATGGTAATACCTGTGCAAAACTGAACTGCTTTCAATGCATAAGGTAATTACATCATGGAAAACAGCATAATAAAGCAAAAAGAAAGCCCTAGGTGTATGTAATTTCAGTTTGAACTTCCTTTGGAATGAAAAATACTGCCTGGGTGTGGGGACCATTTTTAAATTGGGCAGGAAAACAGTATCTTACTATTACTATTTACATGGATTAATTACTTCAGAGTCTAAAATTGTAGCAAACTTTTCTCTGCGTGTAAGTTGATCGGAAATAATTGTATTTTTGCTTTGTAAATGCTCCTCTTAACAAAAGAAAGGCTTGAACTGCATCTTGATATACTTTATCAAAATCTTTGAGTGTGGCTGTGATTATCCACATGTCTTAGACCAGAGATAATCTATCCAAGAAAGAAAACTCAAAGTTACTCTCCTGAATGTTTTCCTGTGTTTTTACAGTGGTAGAGCAGCTGTTAATTTTCCAGATTCATGTGTCATCTGCAGTGAATCTCAGCCTTTGGTTCTGGAGAAAATTAGGAATGGATATCCAAAAAGGAAAAGCTGTAGACATCATGACAGCAAGGACATTTCCTAGTTTGATTCAGAATTGTTCTTCACATCTTTACCTTAGGTCTGTCATTAAAGAGTGTTTTTGCCCGTTGATCCTCTCTGAACCCGCTGTGTGTTGAGAAGCTGAACTAGGAGATGAGGAAGATGATCATCATAAGAAGAAATTAAACTGTACATGTGGTGTTGATCTCTGGAGAATTAAGCTCCATAATGGTGCAGTGAGATCCATACTGCATTAAGCTCCATATTGGTGGAGTCTTATTTCATCCTGAAAATAAATAATTTCCAGTTAGGTTAGGTATCTCTAATTTATACTGCAAGCCACAGAGCATTTAGATCAGAGAGACAGTGGATTTAATCTCTGAGAAAAGCACTCCTTTTGCTCATTTCAGCAGTTCTGTCGCCTAAGGAATGATACGTAAATTCATCTGAAAGTACCTCCATTTGTAAATAAAAATACAGTACCTATTTGGTATTTTTAATTGTACATCTATTTTATTAGACTGTATGTTTAGGTGATAGATGCAAAATTTATAACAGCCTTGCATGTCACTATTCAGTATTTCCTGGACACCAACGTTCATTTTGACAAATCCTAAACACTGGGGAAGAGTTTATCCCTGTCAGCGCCTTATGAATCATTTGAGACAGTGGGGCTCTTTTCATTTCATAGAATCGTTTAGGTTGGAAAAGACCTTTAAGGTTGTCGAGTCCAACCATTACCCCTACTCTACCAAGTCCACCATTAAGCCAGATCCCCAAGCACCACATCTATATGGCTTTTAAACCCATCCAGGGATGGTGGCTCAAACACCTCCCTGGGCAGCATGTTCCACTGCCTGACTGCCCTTTCAGGGAAAAAAAAATAATCCTTATGTCCAGTCTAAACCTCCACTGATGCAACTCAAGGCCAATTCCTCTTGTTCTATCACTAGTTACTTGTGAGAAGAGACCAGCGCCCGCCTCTCTACAACTTCCCATCGCTTAGCTAAATGTTTTTGGGGTGGAGGAGGAAGAACCCTCTAAAACCAATGTGGGGCTTAATAGAAGCCACTGAACCCAAGTGAATTCTCATAATTGCATTTCTTTTACTGAATTTAAGCAACACAGAATAGTACCTGAAGTTTTTGTACTGTGAATGATTAACCATTCTAAGACATGATACTACAGTGTCTATGTGGTATCTTGTAGTTCCACTGTCGAAATTAATCCCAGTCTTTTACATTAGAGGTGCCAGAAAACCTTTTTTGACACACAGGATGAAGTAGCAGGAGGGGTCATAGTTTCCTAAGCTTTTACAGTGAAATAAAGAAATGCAAATCATACTTGATCCTTAATACTCCAAAGAGATGTTTAAAGGTAGATTTAATTGAAATGAAAATTCATTCTAATCCCACTAGTTTGATCTCCACAGCGACAGATCTCCAGAGCTGTAAGGAAAAATTAGTTTATATGAACAATTACCTCTCTTTTGAGCAACCACTTTAATAATAACTAAAGTATAATACTGAACATGGATACTACAGTATACCATCCAAGTTATCTCTGCTTTAATTAAAAAATTGAAAGTTAATAAAAAAAAAAAAAAAAGTGTATGCTACTAAGAATAACGCCGTGATTGAATGTCCACTGCAAACATATTAGTAGAATAGCAAATAAAAGGAAAAGATCATCATGGAGGCCTTTTTTTTTTTTTTTTTTCTTTTTTAAACACCTTTTACAGTGTTACAGGAAAAATCAGCTTTGAAGTGCCTATAAAACGTATTCTACATAAAATACCAAGTATTTTCAAATGCAGATAACTTCAGCTCTATGTTCTGGGGAAGTAGGCAATTACTATTTCATGGAAAAGAAGTAATTGATTTAGTAGAAACGTTTAGAAATCAGTGGTTGATTTTGAGACTTTGGGAGAAGCAAAGGGAGTCTATTGTAGCAAATTAAAATAAACTTGACCAATGGTCAGGTAGAATGTGTACTAGAATGGCTCTATAAATAGAGGATGGCAGTTCTCCCCCAAATCTTTACAAACTAAAGTCAGATTTTTAAGCTGCTTCTGAAACTGCAGTTACTTCTGAGCTTTTTCCCTTTGCTTATCTGTAGTGATTATTCATATTCTGGGTAAACCAAGACAAAGTTATGTCAGAGCAACTACAACTGTCACTATCGACCCTGGAATATCTTGTCTCATACTTACATATTTATATACTTACGTTCAGGACTAGAAATAATTTCTGGAGCCAGAATACATTTTCATCTCTGAGGTTCATGTCTGAATTTAAAGAAAAGTTAGTCTTAGAAATAATCAGAACCCAATGGTCATCTTCATGAATTGACTACTTACATTTATTTTTTCAGTTTTAGCCTAGTTTCATAAGAAACGCAGCTCATGTGTTGTATAGCCTGACCCGCTGATTGTCCAATATGTTCACACATTGAAATTGTAGTCTGCAATGTATGCCTATGCAAAACCTTTTCTAGGTCATTTATTGCCACTTTATAGACGGACTTTTGCTCTGTGAACTACTATGTAGTTGTGGGTGTGGTGTTCCTGTTCACTGATGCTACATACTCCTATCTGCAGACCATTGCCGCTTTTTTTTTTTTTTTTTTTTTTTTTTTTTTTTTTTTTTTTTTTTTTTTATTTTTTTTTTTTTTTTTTTTTTTTTTTTTTTTTTTTTTTTTTTTTTTTATTTTTTTTTTTTTTTTTTTGTTTTTTTTTTTTTTTTTTTTTTTTTTTTTTTTTTTTTTTTTTTTTTTTGTGGTATACATAAATATTGTGTCTCCTAATGTGAGCAGAGCACCTTTTGCTCATTTAGCCATGTGCTTACATGTTGTTTGGATGAACTTCATGAAGGGCATTATTTGAAGCAATCTTTGCAATTTTCTAACTGTTATGGAAATAGGAGAATAAAATAAAACAAAGTAAAAATGCATTTAGTTAAACATAGTTGCATTAAATGCTGTTCTTAAGAGATAGTAGCTCAGATCTCTACAGAAGTGTTTTGTTTTTTTTTTCCCTACAGGATGAAAATGTAGCACTCAGGAAACATGGATAATGCAGCTATCAAGTAAGATAGAAAATAGTAGCAAATAAAACAAAACCACACTTTAAAGTCCCAAGACAAAGTCATAATCTTTCTGGATAGATCCTAATACATTCAGTTCCTCTAAAAAGTCCATAAAAGGGAAAAGGGAATGATTTCACAATTATTTTGTATTCTAATAGTTTCACAAAATTAGAGGCTCTGGATGATAACTTTGTTTTTGCAAATGTTTGTTTTTGAAAGCTGAAGTTTACTTATCCTTCAATGTCCAGGAAGGACTTTTCTGCTCTTTTCTGTCACACTAGGGCTAAGGAGGAGGGAATGGAAGGAGCTAATTCTATGCCTTGGTATTCAATCTTGAACCTAGTGAGTGAACTTCCTGATGTAACTATGTACTAAACCAGTCACCCCTTAGGGTGATAGAACATGCCTCGTAACTCAGAGAGGTGAGAGAAAGCTTGGTGTGAGAGCTGACAGCAGTTCCTTCAGACTCTTAACCACACACACTTCTTGCATGATGGGGACGGGCTGAGTGTGTTCAGACAACATGCTCTTGAGAAATGAATTAAGATCTTTAATTCCATTGCCCCCTCCTTGGATAAATACAGCATCCTGATTGAAGTGTCAAGAAATGTGGGATCATTAATGAATCAACCTTCTATTTTATTTCATTGTTGGCTAGTTTTGTATATCTCCCTAATGTATTTTTCTTAATCACAGTAAATAAACCTATCTCTTCAATGGTCATAAACTATGAGAAAGAAGAAATAAATAACCAGCACAGTACACGAGCATCTTGCAATCACTCCTTGTGAAATATTGTCTAACTACCACGGGGAAATCACCCCTTACCACTGTGAAAAACTATGAGTTGACTAGTAAGTCAGCGTGTCTGTAAGATGATGAAAGCTTCTTGAATAAGTCACTTGCAAAGTGGTCTTGGTCTCTTTTTTTTTTATAGATTTTGTATAATAGGTTATTTAAAATTCAGCTGTAAATTATACTTCCTTAAGATTTCCCCTAGATTTCTCTACTACCACACACACACAGAGTAAATACTGCAAATAGAGAGACTGTACCACACAGCTTGCAAGTTATTTTGCACAGGATCATTTTTATTTTAATAACAATGTCTATTGGAAATTTACTGTGTTACAAGAATAGTTTTATGTGATATCTTGTGAATTTGGAATATTAATGTAAGATAAATTACTTTTAAATTGAATTTCTAGAATGCAGTTGATTGTGTTTGCCTGGAATGAATAAGGAATTATCCACAATGTTATCTGAAACTTAAATATGCTGCTTCTGAGTAGGTTGGAGAATAATATAGGAATATTTCTGACAAAGTACAGTGTATTTCACATTGCTTTAGATTACTTGAGAAACAGAAAAGCTATGTTTTGGTAAAGTGTACCTTTAAACCATTTTTATAGGTAAGGTAAAGGTTGAACTTTCAATTTATTAAGAGCAGAAGTATCAAAAACTTTACACCTTAATCTGTGAGACTATTTTAATCTTGAAATCTTTATATATCTTTAAAAGACTTTTTGACTTCTTGTAGGTTGATGATTTTTTTTGGTAGTATTCATAGTTTTAAATTTGCTGTATTCCTTAAAGTGTTGCTTCAGTGTATGTTATGGGCCAGTATTTTCCAGTGGTTATGGAAAACAAAAAGAGTCATAAGACTTAAACATAGATAGATGGTTTGATTCTATTCTGGCATTCAACTTGCTTGACTATAAAAGCTTTTCTCCATTTGTCAAGAAGGAAAACATTCTTGCAAATTCTGTAGTGGCAGACCTCAGTAAGAGATAAAATCCATCCAGGAGGGGCAAGAAAAGTGGAAGATCTCTTAATTAGCTTTCTACTTTACAGGGAAAATACATTTTTTATCATTCACTAATAACTTGGGACCTAAGATGGTGTTACTTGGGGGGAAAAAAAAAAAAATTTTTTTTGGATTGTAAACGGATCTACTGCTTTCTGAATGCCAAGTTATGCTTATGAAGCAGAAATTCACTTCTTCATCTAATGAGTGAAGAAAGAAACTCGAATACAATAAACAGGATTTTCTGGGGAGGGGGAAGAAACCAGCACAGTTGGATTTGGTTGGAAAAGAACAATAGCAGGCATATGTCATATGTCATTATAGGAGAGAACTGGTGACAGTATTATTCATTATGTGGTTTCAGAGTGCCCTAAATTGGAGTACAAGATTATTGGAAGTGGATGATTTCCCCAGATTACTGCTTAATAGTGACTAAAGGGCCCACATTACTCATATTTGCAATGAAAATAGTGCCAAAAAACAGCAGTAGTTGACTGGAATGAAATGTGGAGCCCTCAGGGTTTTAGCTTGAGATGCAGCTTAATTGTGTGTCTCTTGCTTAGTACAAATGTCCCTGTGTCGCTGAGGCTGGTGTGCTATCAGCACTTGCAAATTGATCCAGCAGTTTCCAAAGTACTTACTGGTGGGGTTTTTTCTTTGCTTTCTAAACAAATTATTATAATGACTTCGCAGACTAAAGTATGTTTCCCTGTTTCTCACTGTTTATCATTACCAAGTGCTGTATTCTTTGAGCTTCATGTCAGCTTTTGTTTACTTCTTTCATCTGCTTAATCTTCTATAATGAAATGGTTGGAAGAGCGTTAGGATCTGCATTCTCATGAACGGAACCTTCCTTTTGCACTAAAATGCGTGTGTAAGAATGACCCAACTGGGCCTAGTGTGTTTCTGCTGTAGTACAACCCATGTGGTGGTTACTTTTGTAAATGAATTATAAATGTTGTTGATTACTTTTAAACAAAAGCAAGTAATATTATCAAGCAGATTTATTGTAGTACTTTTAGGAAGAATTTAAAATGTGAAATTTCTTACACTTTTAGGGGCATGTTGTATCCCTGCTTGGATAGTTTTATCTAAATTGGCTGTAGGGTATTTATGGAGTATTCTTGTAGAACACCTAAATCAGAAATAACCCTAAATTTACACAAATTTGTCAAAAAAACATTCTGTTTCTTTCATGGTATTTGTAATTTGTCTCTGCCACATCCCATGAGATGAAGCAAAAATACTGCACTACTCTGAAAGGAATTTTGTTTTGTTTTGTGAAGGTGCTGAAATGCAGAAGAATGAGTTTTAATTCAGTGCTATGTTGAATTCTTGGTATGCCAAGCTCAGATGTGCCTTTTAACAACTGTGCTTCCATTCACTGGTGATAAAATGGAAACGGAAGTACCTTCTTTTTCCCTATTGAAAATGTAAGGTGTGTGTATCAAAAACAAACTTTTACGTAGAAAATGCCTTGCGAAGGGACCTCACCACTGACACTGTGGAGCAGGCACTGGGAGAGTCCCAGACTGGGCCCTGCAGCAGATGGGAGCTGTGTTCAGGAGCTGGGTTCTGGTACCGGATTCAGGAACACAGATCAGGATCAAAGGCAGAACAGAGTCCTCCTCGGAAGAGGACCTGAGCCAAGCTGAGGAAAGCCAGCACAGAGGGCCAAGACCCTCCTGATCCGTCAGCTTTATACCAAATATGACATTTATAGGATGGAATCCCTCGTTGGTCAGTTTAGGGTCACCTGTCCTGTCCACTTCTCCCTGCAGGTGCAGCCTTTCACTTTCTGCACCCCCCAAGGTGGTACACAAGACCCAGCAGTGGCCTTGGTCTGCACAAAATCCTTGATGGCAACTCTAAACATCGGGTGTTTTCACTGCTAGAAGGAGACACTGCCTGTGAAAAACGTGCTGCAGAAAGTGCAGTTAGTTGGAAGAACTGAGCTGAAAACTAAAATCACTGAACAGAATTAGTTCTGTTCTCCCTCAAACCAGGACAATTTCAGTAAGACATAAAGTAAACCCCAGATTCTGAAAATGATTCTTAGTTTGAATTCAGAGGGATCATATAAGCCCTTTTGGGTCAACATGGTTGACTCAGAAAGTACCTAGGATTAATTGGTAGAATCTATAAATAGGAGCTGATTAAAAACAAGATCTTAAAAATGTATTCAAAATAAACTGAACTCTTACACCTTCTGAGTTTTACTGATCCCTGAGTAGTACGTCTCTTGTGTCTGTGCTCTTTAAAAAGGAAATTACTGATGAAGATTTTTGTTATTATTTCCTTTAGCTTAAAAGATTAAATATGTCTTATAGTGCTCAGCAAAATTTCTAATGAACATTTATAAATTTTGTAGATTAGCATTTTTTTATTAACATTTGTTAGAGACTTTGCCTGAATTGAACCACTTATACAAATGAAGTTGTTTATTACATTGTATTAATTGCAAATTTCTACTTGCAGTTCGTATTTCTGCAGTACAATAAAATATTAAGTGTGCAATGAGAAGCACTGTGATGGGAAATCCGTGGGCTGTTACATGATAAATACAAAGGGTATCTGTTAAGGTGTCTGGGGTGATTTGATATGATCATTTTTAATATAAAGGAGAAAATCAATATATAGGAGAATAAAGTTTATCTAGTTCATGCTAAGATGAGAACTGAAAATTTGTAAACAAAATTTTTCTAGAAGGAGAAAACCTATTTGTTAAGCAAAATGACATTCTAAAAACGGAAATTCTTTTTATAATAATTAAGGCAAACGCACGTGATCACACAACAAGAAATTTTTGTGATGATTATCTCATACATTTTTAAGATCACTTATTAGGGGGTGAAAGCTACATTCCATTGTTCTATGTACGACCCCACAGAAATGATTATGTTCTTTCTATGCCCTTGTTATAAAAATACATTTTTTTCAAGGTGGTGATTTTTTTCCCCTAGATAGTCTAATATTGTTCATCCACATCTTTGAGGAAGAAATTACGTCTTTGGTTATATTATGTTTTCCCTAAATGCAAAAATACTTTGTCTGTATCAGATTACATGAGAGCAAGTGGGAAAATCTTGTTCTTCAGTAGGGGTTTAGCTAGATGCAAGGTTTGGTCTGACATTACCTGCCATGCAGGATGTGTTCAGTGGAAGATGACTTCTGTTGTGTTCTGACCTTTCAGGTTAGACTAGCTGGTCGTGATAGACCTTTACTGGCCTCGAAATCTCCGAATCTGACTCCCTCCTTTCAGTCCTTGCTTTCGTTGGCCCTGGGGAATGTTGCATTGCTCTCAATGTCCTGAGAATACTTGCAGCTCAGCATCAAGACAACATTTTTCAAAGTGCACACAAAATATATCTATCTCCTGCTCTCTTAAGATGGAATGTACTTCTCCATTGCATTTGCTTCAGTAAGGGCAAAGGGGACTTGTGGCTTTTTATTCTCTTTGAAACATCAAAGGATAGACTCATCTAGAAAGAGGTAGGCATGAAAACACCTCAGGTGTCTTAACTGCTGTGTCTTGTTCATATGCCAATGTTAATAATAGCTCACCAAATACAGGACAGGAATGTATTGTTTGAGGTTTGGGGTTTTTTTTTCAGATTATCTGGGACCTTTATTTTTTCTTTGGGCTTTGTCTGCAGCAAAGAAAATAGTTTGTGCTCAAGTATCAGATGGACTTGTATCATATGAGCAACTCCCTGCCTTTTTGGGAATGGTGTTTGTTGTTTGCCCTGCTCTGTTATCTGCCTTTTTACTTTTTTCCACCTCTTCTCCTGCCCTCTGGAAGGTATATTTGGGCTCATTTAGTGGTCTGTGGAGAGTCAAACCAGATGATTTGGTCCCTTCTGTCTTTGATTTTTGTGAAAAGCATTCTAGATCTGACTCAGTTAGTTACAGTTTAAAAAATCACTTACATGCCTTATGCCTCAGTATTCCCATCTGGAAAACTTGGATATTATTTAGCAGCTTCAGACTTCATATATATTAACTATTTTGAGAAAAAAAATTGAAAGTTTGATCTAATCAAAATGCTAATTTCAAGAAAACAAGCAACGTGGAATCTCTTTTCCACATATTAAGAGCAAGACTGGAACTCAGACTGGATATTAATTGCTATTCTAATGTTACACACTTTTTGTTGAGTGATTGCATACTGTTTATCTGTAGAGTTACACACTTGGTGGTCTCACGCTCATAGTATTATTCTGTTACTTCTTTTCATGGACAACGATGCGATGCTTTACCCATTACAGTTTCGTAACCTTCATGATGTTAATATTCATATCAATTAAACAGTGTCCCAAAATGCAAAATATGCAAGGGAATACTGATTGAAATTATTGTATTTGCTTCTTTCTGAGGAGAAGTCTCAATGTAGTATAATAGTATGTTTGAGAGCTACAGATCTTGGAATTCACATTCACAATAACAGCATCTACTTTGTGCTTAAAGATAATAGGAGACAGTACCTCATTTCGCTAGGAGCAGTATCTTTCCTGTCTGTTCTATTGTATGAAGCCAAAGGCTAAGGCATTCGATAGCACATACTAATAGGGACAAAACTTTCATAATACTCAGGGAGTAAACATTCACCACTTTTGTGTTAATATGGAAACAGCACCAGGATTGTTGGATATAAAACCAAATGGGCAGTGTCTGCTTCTCTGTAGATGGGATCTTTGAAAACAGAAATGACTAGACAGCATCAAATAGGCAAGCCGGCAGTGCAGTGTGTGCACAGAACTGAAGTGAACTTTCTCTCTTCTTTCTTCTTCACACGCTTACCTGTACCTCTTTCATCTCTTCTTACTTCTTCACACACTAGCTGCACCTCTGAGAATAATTGTAAAACCTCAATTGAATGTGTCTCTGGAAAGAAATTGTCCTTGCCCTCTATTTTCCACAAAAAATATAGTTAACCTGTATTTCAAGTTCACAGTAGAAGGTTTCCACTTAGTCTTTGCATAACCTTTGCATGCACAAAATTCTCAGTGCTTGTTTATTCTGTTGACTGAGAAATAAAGCTTTTCAAAGAACGAGGAACTTGCATTCTTTCCCTAAGAAATGCTGCATCCCTCTTGTTATTGCTCAGATCTATCAGTATATCACTTTAATGAAGCTTGGTTTGCCATAAAAGAAGACACACCTCTGAAGAGCTTTATTTTCATTTCACAGAGCTGAACTACTGTACATTTAGTGTGCTTGTAAGCTAAATGCTTCATCATTTAATTATGTCACCATTAACAGCCACTTATGTTAATAAAAGCTTCTTGTGAGTTTTACTCCTTCTGAAAAGTGCAGTCTACATTGATTTGCTTTTGCTCTCAGTCACACTGCCACCGTAGCATATAAATGGATCTCTTTACGTCAGGGCATGGAAGATGGGCCAGCTGAAAGGAAAGCAGCTGTTTTGCTCAAGCACATTAGATTTTTAGACTGAAGAATGAAATCATGTCCTAATTATGTTTAGTTAAGCTCTAATAATGATCTTGATGTCATCCGTTGTGGACAGCATATTGGCTTTTAATGTTTTATTGTATAAGAAAAATGTTTACTTTTGTATAAGAAAATGTTTACTTTTATTCATAGCTTCTATTTATTGTTTCATTTAAGCTGCTATTAACACCTGCAGAATCAGAGCCAGTAATAATAAAACAAAATACTGGTAACCTTTAAAAAATATGTATGGAGCATGAGTTCACTTTGATGACATATGAGGAATAATTTTTGAAAGATGATGATAAAAAAATGGTTCTTCCCTGTGGAAAGAATCTGGAGTAAAATTCTCCCTCACAGTATTCTTGCAGAAGTGTGTCTTAGGTTAGACTGGAAGATCAGACAGCAGGGCTCCGGGTAGCTGATAAATCCCAGCATTGTTAAAGATCTGTTTGGGTAAACAGGTTTTTGGGAGTTTCCTTTCCTTTTCATTTAGGAGGATTTTAATATCAGTTTATTTTGAACTCCAAAAAGATTATTTCAATCTGAAGCAAAAAACTGCTGAGAGCATGATTCTTACATGAACAGATCAAAATAGTTGAGTGTTAGCTCCGCCTGTTGTGATTTTCTTACTCTGCTTTCTACCAAAGTGTAGTTTTCTAGAACTGATACTACATTTTGAAAGACTGAGTTGGACAGATATAAAATTACTATTTCTTCTGTGTTAATGAAACAATTACAAAGAGTAATTAAAATGGAGAAATGTAGAGAGAAAAATTCATTAAGAATTACCAAAAATTTCAATGAGAGTGTAACTATGAAGACACCAAAAGCATATTTACAATTAAGACTTAAATAGCTCTGACCTCAGATCCGTTGCAAAATCACTGCAGTTATTATGCTTATATTCAGTTCAGTCATAACAATCAGTGCAATACATAGGTTTATTTATAGGATATATATAGCAGAAGTATTCAAGAAGTGTGAGAAGTTCTCCAAATGAGGCAGCTGTGGTTTGAGTACTGGCTTGTACCATTTTTAATTTCCAGCTTTTGAGATTGGACATCAATGTGACTTTCATCATTTCTTCTTTTCCAGTATTAAAAGCTGGTGTCAGTAAGACATCCTGTAAGATGCAATGAGAAATTCTGATGAAAAAAACATTGAAAATGTAAAAGCCAGAAATTGTTTTATTGTCTGCATTTTGAATGTGAAAAGGAGAAGCCTGTGGAGTGTATGTCCTAACTCTAGTTTTGCCTGCCTGCCTCTCCAGTGTCAAAACTTTAAAACCCTACAGTAATTTTGTTCCATTTACTGCTCAGTTCACTATAACACTAAAAAGATTTTAATTATATCTACTTCCTAAGCTGTACTGAGACCATCAATGATGCCTGTATGTGAAATGGAAAAGTAAATGAAGCAAAAAGTTACTCTTGTTTCAGACACGTTTTACTGGGGTTGACATTGTTAACTTATTTAGTAGGAAAGAAGTACTCTTTTCAGTGCTTGGATTACTAGAGGAAGTATGTGGTTTGTGCCCTACAGACCATTGCATTAGAACATCAAAAATAGTCTGTCTTACCCTTTAAAGTCTTTATTAAGAGCTGTTTTGGCTAGCACATGGGTTGCATGTATTGTTTTCCTTCCTCTTCCTTCTGTCATTCAGGTTGGAATAATAGATGCCATTTAGAGCAATGTTATCAACATGGCATTCACAAACCTAGTAGTGTTAATTCATTCAACTTATTTTCAGGCTTTTCAGAGGAAACAATAGAGTTCTTTTAAAAAATAATTAGAATTTTTCAACTATGAATAAATCTGGTTAAAATATATTTCAATATCCAGATTTCGTGAGAAGTGGGCATATGGCTGTACTGTAGCAAACAGAACAAGGACTGCAATCACTACAGCTCTGAAATATTGTATATGAACCGACTGGGCATAATTCTGTAATTCATTAATTTGATATTCAAATTCTATTTGATGTTGTTCCTTCAGCACCCCCTAGTACTGAAATTGTGACCTAATGGACCTATCTTTCACCCACACTTAATTTCTCAGAAACTATTAAAAATGAAACATTTATTATTTATCAAAACATTATTGTACATTTCCTCTGGTCAGTAAGCAAAACTCTGTGGCAGTAATAAAATGTACAAAATTATAGCTGAGGTTTTCATCATCATTTCCCAACACTTCATATTTGCATAAATCTTTGTTTAAAACCCAGCAAACTTTTGAAATTTATCTTTTAACTTTATTCTTATCCACAACATAATCATTAATCAGCCTGTTTTACTTGTCGAGCAGGTTAAGAGAAGCTACTGTATGTAACCCATGGACTGAGGCACACAGTGGCCGAAAAACAGGGACTAACATGGGGCTAGATTTTCATTTTCTCATTCCCATTTGCAGTATCTTAGCTGACAAACTGTTTCCAATTCATTTTAATGGGACTGTTGATGGATGGTTTTACAGAGTAAGGAGACATACACAACAGGGCTGTAGGTCTAAGAGGGATGGTGCATTTGTCACAGATCATATGGTGAGTTCTAAATGATACCTGCTGTCTTCTGTGCTCTGTAATCCCATTCTAGTCAAGGAGTGTGCAATATGGAAGAGAGCTGATGGTTCTGCCTCTGCAGCCTTCCTTCTGGATTTCTCTCCTGGCTATACTGTACACTGAGCAGGTGCATTTCTCTGCTCTTCATTTCTACACAGGTCTCAGTTGTTGTTCATCTGAGAGCAAGATCTGTGGTCATTATGTGAAGCAGAACTTTACAGTGTCTGGTTCCCTAATACAGCTCTTTATCAGACTTGCTTTTTGTAGTTCTAGTATGATCTGATGTAGTGTACATTCACTTTTTAAATGCATTCTTCTCCCTCCCCTCTCTCCCTCCCCTGAATCAGACAGTCTTATGTCACTTGTTCCTTCCAGGGCACAAGAGGTAATGTTCCCTCCTTGGTTAAACTGGATTTTGTGTAGAAAACTTAGCTCAGTTCTTCTCCCAAGATTATAGTTATTAACAATGGATGATATTTTCTTTCATTTAGCTCATTCTTCCCCAGAAAGTAACATGCTAAGATGCCCCTCAAACTTTCTGAATTTTTTATCCCTGTCACTTTTTGTAGTGTAATTTTTAAGCTAAGAAACTTACAGCTATTGCAAGAAATTTCACACAGGCTCTTCTCAAGTGGCATATTGTGTGGGCAGTGTCATATTTTATTGTGGTTAATAGGTTTTGCCGTTTCAGAGTGGTGAGGGGAAGGATGTTATTTCAAACAGTGTTTGCTTTTATTGGAACAGGCAACTAAATAATTTAGCTATTGGAAGAAGGTATAGTTTCATTTGTGGTTAGTCATTTGCCCATCTCTAATTGTCTCCCAGTCCCTAAGCAGATATGTTTTACCTTCATGCTTAATAAGACTAGTATTGTTAACCTCTGCTTTAATCCTGGAGCTTCTGATATCTCCTAGTATCTTAAGACAAGGACAGGTTTTTACCTGCGAGAAAAAGTTTGCAGTGCTCAAATTGATATTGCACAACAAGTGATGTAGGAAACAGTGGGCTACGTGTATTTTCTCGGGGGTTTTTTTTCATGCCACACAGCTTATTGGAAAACAAGTCAAAAGATTGTGAGTCCAGGCTTTTGGGATGGGATACAATGAGATACTGAGAATTGGTTTATGCATGGAAGTTCTGAATTGTTACAGTAAAGCAGAGACCCAAAGGTCAGATGGTGGAAGTCTGAATCTTTCACTGATTTGATTGCTGAGTTTCATATTAGTACCTGTTGGTCCTGAATGAGTCTTTCCCAGCTTTTGAAATTTGTATACTAGTTTGTACAATTCACTGTTTCTTGTGGAGTGCTTTATACTAGTACAGTAAGGTGGGTTTACCCCTATGACTGAAGGAATATGCAGGTAAATATTTTGTGAATTGGAGCAGAGTAACATTCATATGATTCAGTCAGCAGCTGCAGTATGTAGTATTTATTTTTTAAATGCATCTAAAGGAGCAGCAGAGAAGTCAGAGAACTTTGAATTTTGTCTGCAACTGCAGGTGGTCAGTGTATCAGCTGAAGATTAGAGGTCTCTTTCTACAGCATTTCTTCTTTTTGATGATTGACGCCTAGGTTTTAGAAATGGCGTCCTACCTCTCTTGAAGATGGTCTGGGCTTTTTGTTGCAGATTAAAAATTACAGCTTTCTCACCTAGACATCTGACGCTGTGCTCTCAAAATCCACCTTTGAACACTAGAAATAATCACCTGCTTTACATAAGTCCTGGAAATGTCACTGTCTATTTTGAATTTTAGGTATTCAAGAGGCCTGTAAAAAAAATAGTGGTTTAAGTGAATGAAAATAAGGGGGAAGATGAAAGCTGTCTGAGACTGAAGCCTTTGCTATCCCTAGAACAGGCACAGTTTCCTCATAATAATGGTCTACTTTGGAAAAGAATGAGTGGAAGTGGTGAGGGAGGCAGAGCTTGTTCTTCACACGCTTCAATTTGTTTGCATCTCTTTTGAGACTATCGCAGGTGTCTTTTTTAAAAGAAAGGAACACATATGGGAGACTAACTGAAGTGTTTTAAACACATCCTTTGCTGCCACAAAGTGATTATATTCATTGCCACCATTAACCCCATTGACTTAGTCACTGCACAATGGCTGAAGCTGCACTTCTGAAACACTCCAGCCTGGAAGCATTGACAGACTTGATAAACAGGCTGAAGCGTGAGGAACTGCTGCTGCCAATTGAGCAGCTCTGGGCACAAATAGCTTCCTTTCAACATGGACAGAAAGACTAAGTGAAATTTTAATCAAACAGAAAAGGCTGTCTGAGAGTACTGCAGAGCCAGACCTTGCGGTATTTTGACAATACTAGTTTTGTCATCTCTGCACCCCTGTAACTATTTCAATTAGCTTTTGTCTATGTTTTTACTCAAGTTTTCTTCTTGTTTAAATTTAGCTTAGTTTGCTGATAGATTGCACACTTATTTGTCTTTTAAATTCGTGTGAATAATCTCATCAACTATCAAAAAACATAATCTATGCTTTGTTTTAGGACACAACAAGAATTTAATGTAGTACATTGATGTTGCTATATTTTTGTTATTCCCTTTCTTTTGTTCTTGTGGTGGCGGTTTTCTCTTGAAATATGGCATTTAGATATAAAATACCATGTATTCTTCTTATGTAGAAGTCCATAATAAGAGAAAGAATCTTGCATATTTATTACTTCTAAGTTTCGAAGAGCTCACCTTTAGTGTTATTCTGACATGCACCTGAACAGACAACTTATAGTGTCTATTTTTGTTCTGCCAGCTGATTGAGGTGTAGAAACCCACCTTTTTGCTGATTCTCCACTGTGTTTGGGACAATTGCTCAATTACCTTGAAACGACAGGAAAGCCCTAGATTAGGTAGGGATTTAGAGGTAGGTACCCTTGATATCAAGTGAATTATGTAAGTAATCCGATCTTCAGAAAGTGAATTCTAGATAGTAAGGTTTATTACAAGGACGGTATGGAGTTTTTCTTCCTTTTTTCACGTTTTACTTGGTGGTTAGCTTAAACTCTGTGGTGTTTGTGTAGGGAAATAATATTTGTGATGCAAATATTTACAAAAGACAAATACAGATATATTGTACATTAAAAACATACATAGGGATGTTATTCAGCATGCCTGTGCCATTGGTCACAGACAGAATCATTCTCCTCGTGTTGCATGCTCTTCCTCAAAGCAGCAGAGTAATATGCCTTTTTCTGTGGCAGAGTTGATGTGGCTGCTTTTGACATATATTGCTAATGCTGGAAACAAATTGATTGCTACCATTTCTGACACTCTGGATGCATTTTTGCTTTGAGAATTTATTATGGATGATGGATCAATTTCTCACAAGTACTTATTTTATTTTTGTTTGTTGTTTGGTTTTATGGTTGTGGTTTGTTTGTTGGAGGATTTTTCTTTTGTTTTAGTTGCCAAAATAAACTCCCCAATACCAAAGTTGTTTTAGAGAAGAATTTTATATTATTGGCAATTAAAAATTATATATTTATCCTCTTTATGAATGTGGTGGTTTTTAGTAACTGAGGAAATAACTAAATATTAGTAAAAAATCATATGAAATTATGGCAAAGTAATGGTCTTAGTATGAGTTCATATATTCTGGAGAAGTGCAGAAGACAAACTAAGTGTAAGTGATAAAAAAGCAGGAAATTTGCTGATACTCAGTAGAAGTCAGTTGTAAATAGGACTGCTTAGGATGTGTGATAAATGGGTCTTAGCTTTGCATATTGCTAGCAAATAAAAGATTATGAAATAAGAACCTTTTTCAAAATGAAATACTTTCTCTTTTGTGTATTTAATTAACGATTTTTTTTTCCCTTTGAAATGTATTTTGTGCTGACTAGTTTCTTTGAAACTGGACCCATGATTCTAAATTAATAATTTAAGGTGTTAAAGAAAAATCCTTAAGATTAATTTGCCTTTAGCAGATTGGCAGCTTTAGTTAGCAAAATCTAACTTTTTAAATCTTAATTAAAACTTCTTTGTTCACTGTCTAGAGTTATCAGTTGGAAAAGGATGGTGTATGGTGGTAGAGGTAGAAGAGAATACACATGCTTCGCTACTGAAGAGATGTTGCTTTTCTTTAGTGTACAGTCATGCTAGCCTTGGTTTCATGTCTTTAGGCAATGTGAAATGAAAGCAAGACTTCTGCTCAGTCCAGAGGGGGGGAAAAAAAAAATTTCTTCTTCACAGGAGATTGTGTCAAATCCAATTAATTTGAAGAAAGGAGAAAAACTGTATTCAGGTGTGGGAGCAAGAGAGGAATATCATGAATTGGGGGTTAGAGTGAGTGAATGTTGAGATAGAGATGCACTGAGAGGTCAGTTTCAGAAATAATCTTGTTTTAAGGAATATTTACTTAAAAGTATAGATATAGATATATAAAGTATAAATAACCCTTACAGCCTCTACCTAAACTGATGTAGAACTAATGACACTATTTTAGAATTTATTATCAAACAGGAATTATGACAGTTCTGGCTGCCATGAGGACTTACAGGCTATACCCTTCAGCCCACAGATACACTTAGGGCAAGTAATAATTATTCTGTAACTATTTTTTGAAGGGAGAGGGGAACTTTGAGTGGTATAAAGCTTCTGTATATGATGGGAAAATACATCCACAGCTGAAGAATATAAGAACTCCTCTTGCCCCAGAGCACTTCTGACTACAGTCTCCTTTGAAGTAAAGGGAGGTAAAATTCTCAGTTGCCAGATCCACACACTCTGTGTTATTCAATCAAGTGCTCTGGTTTTCTTTCTTAAAATCTGTCAGTAATTTTTAGTGTCACTGTGCAAGTTTTTCTTAATTTTCAGTCTAGAAGGATTTGCTGATTGCTGGTAATTCTTTGATCACTTCTTCAAACAACTGATCATAATAATTATAATACTCTTATTTAATGAGGCAGCACTCCTCTAAGGACTAAGCAAATATTATTTATGGCTCAAGTAATTCAGGGACAGAGAAGGTTAAATCATCATGTAGTACCCAAGGGAGGACTGCACTATTTCTATCTAAGATTTCTTGAAAGAAATATGAGTGCTTGCATCCTATAAGATTTGCGTAGTATATCTGATGCTCCTCAAATTGTGCAGCTTTTTGTGCATAAATATGAGGACATTACATAGATCTTTGCTGTGATGGATTCAGTTCTTTACAAACGAACAGTTCCTCTGAGATTTACTGCAAAGTATTTGCTCACATATTTTTCAGTCTGGAATCATATTCTTTTCAGCTCAAGTGTCACTTCTTTCTCTATTCACAAAAAGAACCTATATAAAGTTTGTGGTAGGGACAGTAGTTTTTTCAAGGCCTTGGTTGCGTCTAATTTTTGCTCATAACCTGTATTGTTTAGGAATAGGAGGGGGAAAAATCCCCTCCCAGATTGCAGCCTCTTAACTAAATCACATCTGCCAGCCCTCACAGTGATACAGTTACACAAGTAAGGATTGTCGTTTGGCAAGAAATAGCGCATCTCATTCAAAAAGAGCGTTAGGGCACACCAGAAGGTTTTGTGATGTTGAGCTAAGTTATATAACTGCAGGAAGACTACCATTTGACCAGCAGAGTGCAGATTACTCTTTGATGCTTTTTATGCAAGAATGTTTGAATTAACCTAATGTATAGCTCTGCGGATTTATCCTTGTAATCCTTAGCTGCCATGTGTGATCATCATTGCACAAGTGGAGCTCAATTCAAGCTAACAGAGTGGGTTGGGACATGGAAAAGTGTACAAGGAAATGCTTTAATCACAATTAGTGTTTCAAATGCTGAATAAAACTAGAACTATACTAAGGTTAGCGATGTGACTTTATTTATTCACTTTACTGAGATTTCATGAGGGGCCTCTGGAATGATGCTAGGAAGTGCTTTGTCAAACTGGTAGTAGAATGTTTGAAGTATGTATGTATACTCCAGAGGCACTGTGCACCAGACCATGAAAATGAAAAAAGTTTGCTGGCATCTCTTCCAAAACCAAGCAAGCTAATTATGTTAATAAACTGCATAGTGAGGTCAGCCTTACTATCCTTGGTCTCTGAAAACATTACCATCCATGAAATGTTATTTGCTAGCTGACAGTCCATGGAGTCTCAACTGGTTCTTCCATGCATGATTCATAAGGGCAAAGGTCTTTAAAAAATTTCCACACATCCTGAATGATTCTGTTTTTTGTAACCTGCTGCTTCTTCCTCTTGTATTACACCATGTTTCTTTCCTTTGCATCACACAGTTCTCCCATATTACTGTTCAATTCCCTTGCATATTCCCTGTATTTTCCTTTTTCTTTCTTTATCTCAATTTCTTGTTACATAGAGTGGAACTTGGGATATTTCTTTGTCTGTCTTTGAATCGGAGACTAGCTGAATAAGACAAGAATTTATACCAGGGACAGATTTTGTTCATCTCAAATAGGAGTGACCTATGGGAAAAAGGATTTATCGAAAGGTAATGACATTTGCTGCTACTTTAAAACTGAATGGAACTAAAGGGTCAGTTAGTTCAGTGAAAGAGGCAAAAAAATTTAAAAAGGATGCAGTGGATTAATACCATTCAGATAGATGCTTATTTTCCACTCGAAGTAAGAAAAATGACTATAACAGGACTGGGGAGAAGAAAAAGAAAAAGAAAAAAAAGAAGGAAAAAAAAAAAGCTGATAGTATGTGTGATAGTATCTTCAAAATGAAGATACTTCTAAATGAAGAGAAAACACAATTGGGATGGTAAATCTTACAAAAAACAGAATCCAATGTTTTCTAACAACCAACAAAATAACTATTCCATTTGGTTTTATTTTTAAGCACAGAATAATAACACTGAAAATAATGAGCTGGAGAGAAATGACCATTGTTTTACAAGGAACTTTCTTGGTCTATTTGAATGTAGTATCATGAACGGATAGAATTAAAGTTATTTCTTAGGTAACAGCACCAGAGATGCCAGTTTTCCTCCTCTAATTGTCAAAGTCCTGTGCTAAACAGCACAAAATGTTGATTGTCTTATGGACAAGAATGGATAAATACTACCATTAAATATCTGTAGACTGAGAACACTGATGATAGTGGAGTTATTTTTCTATAATGATTGCTTGAATTAACTTGTTTTATGAAAATATGAGGATGCACCTACTGAAAGTTCTGGGAGTTATTAAATGTGAAGTCTTACCTGTCTTCTTACAGAACAGAGAAGTTTTGTGATTTTGTGCTTTGATGTAAGCAGCTGTGTTTACATGCTTGAAGAAATATATTTTGCAGGATGGGTATAAGCAGGATTCTAAACAGCTAATATGCCTTATTCTGAATGAGCACTCGGTGCCATCTGCAAGATAATGTTGTTTCTTAACAACGCACATTAATACACATTATTTCTGGTGGCTTAGAGAAGTGTCCCTCCCCTTAGAAAGTTCTTTGTAATGTTGAACCAAAACACTTAAATGTTTGCATTTACAGGACTTTGTTTCATACAGTAGACTTTCACCATATAGACATTAGTATTGCATTTGTTCCAGTAAAATGCATTCTACTGTAAAGCACAGGCCTTTTGTTTTCATAGAGATCCTTTATTAGATCTTACACTTGTTCTTCAGAATCTCTGTTTGTGTTTTCTGGTAGCTTGATGTCAAGGAAACTGTTTACTGATGTTCACAATGACATGGAAATGAAAATATGGTAACCAGATCCTGAAGTAAGACATTAACTATTCTAACTGTTGCTGTATTCAAAGATCATTTAATGACAGCGTTTGTTATTCATCTAATGACATTAAAAACAATGTGGGATTAGGGAGGTTTTTTGTGTTGTTTGTTTGGGGTTTTTTTTCCTGGTAGTCTGCATCTTGAAGAGATTTTGGTAGTTGTATTTTTTATAATCAAAGCACTGGGCAAATTTTCTACCAAATGTCTTGACTTTTGTATTTAAAATGATGATTCCCTTTATCTTTTCTTCCAAGCACTGTGAAAACTTAGAGGTTAAAGTCGAGGTTAAAGTGATTATTTAATATTTAGAGATGTGTCAGTCTTGAATGTGATTACCTTAAGGAATGCTTTTCAAAAACAATACTCTATCTTTAGACCGATGATAATAATAAAAGAACAAGCTTTATATTAATCTAATATTTTAAATGAGGCATCAGAATCCTGTTTTCCAAAAGCACCTATCTCCCATTTTTAAAAATAATATAAACATAGGGGCTCACCTTTTAGTCTCATGCAACAAAAAAACCCTCCAAAACAAAACCGAAAAATGATGTGATGACTCTAAAGTGGAACAGAGATTAAATGAGATGCTGCAGTTCCAAAATAAAAATCTGCTGCTATCCAGTTTCCCCCTTGGACAGCTGAGCAGCCCCATGTGTTTTCTGACACAGCTTCACTGGGACTTGGAAGTCTGCCTCCAAGGTGCAGTGAATGGTCACTGAGCGTATCTGTTGTCTGTGTTCCACATGCAGCACAGTAGTTATTCAAGCTTTGCTTTAAAAAGACAACCACAGGAGGAAGTCACTGTGGTCGGGCTTATCTTGTATGTAATGAGACAATCATGGGAGTAATCAGGCAGCATTGCTTTCTGTTTTCAACATGTGCAAATTCAAACACATTCTCTATTTTGTAAGAGAAAACTCTGATTTCCTGGTTCTGTTACTCTGGTGCTGCTGTGGACTCCAGGGCCAGAAGAGAAGAAGCAAGAGCTCTTGTCTGGATACATAGTTTTGCATATTATAGGAAAAAATCTCTTAGTCTTTCTTTCAATACATTCTTAAGGAAAGAAAGTAGTGATTTGACACATAAAATTAGATTCCCAGTAGATATTAACAACAGCAAGCATGTGAGATAGTTCAGGTAGGGTTTTCAGAATTAGCTGCACTTATTTTCCCTTTAAAGCCAATAATTAAAAGAAAAAGAAAGCAAGAGAATAGCTGATTTTTGAAGACTTTCATGAGTAAAAACATATGCAATTACCTGGGCTCTTATGAGGGTGTTTTTATGTTACATTTTATTAACAGGTTCCTTCTCTTTTGAAATAGAATTTAATTATTTTTTCACCAAAATCAAACTGCTCCTAATAAACTGACAAAAAATATAAAATGTGAATGTAAAAGTCAGTGTTGCAAGCAGTGAAAGAGTGGAGAATAACCTAGTTATTGTAGCGTTCTGTAATTTTCTAAATGAGGCTGAATGTGCTTATGATCTCATTAAATCAGTACAGTGATAATCTGAATAATTTACTACTGTGAGTTAATTATAAGGGTACATTTTTGAAAAAAATAATTTTGTTTTACCTCTACTCAGGATTGCTAGGAGTATTTAGAAATACATTTCATAGTTCAGCAATTCGAGGAATCATAGAAATTATTACAGTTAAGGAAGTGGTTAATAACCTGTATCTTGTTTCATTGTATTATGGAAAGCAAAATTCCTGGTTTAATTGTAAAAATGTTAAATTTAAGTAGTGGCAGACAAATTAATCACACAGTGATTAATCACATAATCAGACAGTAGAGCTGGCCTGTGTATTGGCAAGGTCCTTTTTTATTCTTATTGCAGGGTACTGGAATACATGCCTGGTTCGATGCTGAAATAGCCATACTGGCTGAACACAGTGGTCTCTTTTTCTGCCTTTCTTTGTTCACACACTGGTGCTTTTTGTCTTGAGAGTAGAATCTTGCTTAATCTGTTTGTCATCAACATGATGCCGTCTGGAGCATGAGAGCTATGTAGTTTGGCATCACGGCTGCTAAAGTATTGGGGGAATTGGTAGGGGACCAGTGTCCGTTTTACCTCTGTAAAGCTGTTCAGAAATGAGGGAAGGTGGTCATCGCATTATGCAAAATCTTATTTTCTATTTGATATAGGGCTGCACATGTCAGCTGAGGTCATGGTGTAGGGGAGATGCTGTCTTGTCATCTATAGTGTAAAGTTTCCAATAGGACCAGCATATAATAACGAGCCACCCATTTAATTTGCTTGGAACAATCACTAGGCATTTATCTTTACAAGTTCTGTTGGCATGGTTGTCGTCGTCCACAGAACAGAACAAATTAAAAAAAGCTATTTCAAAACGGCATAATTTCTCTTTGAATGATGAGTTGTCCCAAGAGAGTAAGCTGGAGAAGTAACCGTATAGTATTAGGGAAGGGAAGAAGGAAAACGAAGGGAGAAGATACACTGCAACTGCAGAAAGAGTTAAGCCATTTCTCTATTTACACGGTTTATTTCACAAGTGTCTGACTCATTGGGCATAACCAGCACAGTTAAATTACAAAATTACTATTTGGTTCTTTTTTATTGACTACAATTCAAAGCTGCTTCAAGCCTTCCAAATTTAATCCCCCCAGCTCTTTGCCGAGAACATTACCTTTTATTTTCAGCATTAAACTGTGTAAGATACCCCTAAGGCTACATGTGAGCTCACCCTCCATGATAGGACCTAACAGAGTGTATCAATTGTTCATGATTTCCTATTCTCCTGTAAATTGGGAGAGGCGGGAGGAGCACTGGAATGAGAATTTTGTACTGTCAGCAGTTCTTTTGCAGGCTCCAGCTCAGGCAGTGCATATCGAGGTAATTAATTGTGGAATGTTTTCAGCTCTTCACTCTGAGTTACCATTTAGCAACCTGTCAAAACTGAACTAATAAGCCCATTGCATGTATTTTGATGTGCTTACTTTAACTGTTGGGATACTATTTCTCTTTCCAGCTTTTTGGTTCAGATGAAGTTAAGAAACTACCACAAGACAGTTAACATGGAAGAAAAGGGCTTTTCACAAAGTCAGGATACAGCCTTTCAGAGAAGTTTTATGTGGCATTTTTCTCCTAGCAAATTCATTTGGTTTAAAGTATCAGAGATTTTTGAGTCTCTTTTGTGAAATTACTCTCCTTATGTTCTACCTCCTATTTCCAAATGAGGAGTTTTCTTATTAGTTGATATACATTACAAGTGTGAAATGATTTTTTTTAAATGTAATTGCTTAATTATTATGTCTTTTATTTGTGCAAGTGAGCACTGAACTTTAGTATAAATTTTAAGCAGTGGCTTCTCATGCATATTTTGAAAGTTAAATCTATTTTTAACAGAATGTGAAGAACCACATCATCCACAACAAGTGACCTTATTGACCTTCAAGATTTACTTTGGTTTGGTTTTTTTCTTTTAATTTATCCCCGCCAAAAGTAATTTATCTGCATTTCCTTGGACTGAATTCAAATTTTTCTTGAGAGCGTATTAATGCTGGCAAAAGGCGGTAAAGTTGTCTTAAGTTTCTCCTGTCTGTTGATCGTATGAAATATTTTAGCATAGGCAATTTGGCAGTAGAAGTTGGACAAATGAGAAAGGCGATTCAGCTTCAGGAGTTGCTCAGATTCAAATATGCAATGCAAAAGAAAGAGTAAAAGACCAAATAGGCTTTTTGGATCCCATTTCTCCTTCAGTGTGTGGAAAGCATGCATTCTGAGTATTAGACACACATAAATACATATTAGTAGAAGAACTAAATACAATGATGTTTCACTGTTACATACATTTTGAAAATGTGTGACCACCTAGTTTGCAAAACTTTTTCGTAGATGTACACAAGCACTTCCTTGTGAAGCAATTGGAAGTTCTTTAGTTCTCAGAGTTTAACTTGTTTTTTCCTTCGTCATGTTCTTGAAGCCTAAACTGTGAGATTTTTGTCTTGATACAATCTTGTTGATGATATTTTATAGTATTCCTGCAGTAATACATTGAAGTCTCTTTCCTGTATTTAATAACTTGAAAATTGGTTGTATATATGTCTTAAGAGACCTTAATGCATGCATACATTCTGAATCTAAGAATATTCTCATGTATTTTCTTTTTATTTTTTCCCTCTGTCCTGATACATTGATTTAAAAATATATAAATACCAATATGAAAGAATTTTCTAGTTTTCTACAGTTACATTGTTCTTGTGACTATTGAAGGAATTACCAATGTTAGTTACAGAACTGACTCTAGTGTCCACTTGTATTACATTTTGGCCATATACGTTTTAGCGGAGTTCTTTTATTTGTGTGTGTGGATTTTTGTGGTTGTGGTTTTTAGCCATGAGGTCATTTGCTTCTCATCCTGACAGTATCTTCCTACTTAACCTAGTGATGTTTGCTGACTTTCCAAGAGCTAATAAGTCTGTGCAAATCATCAAGATAAAGGTCAACAGTACACAAATAATCAGGTATTTACTACCAACAGAAATTGTTTGGTTACAGTCAGTGTAGTGTTTCCAAAGAGAATCATAAATAAATAAAACTGCGTACACTACATCTGAGCAATGATCATGGATTTCTTTGTAAATATTGAGATTCAGGTTAGAGGTTGATACATGACGGTGTGTATTCAGTATCTACATTTGCTGGAGAGCTGATAGATTGGAATTTGATGTGTTTATTAAATATATATTTTTTTTTTTTATATGAGGTTTCCAATCTTGGGATTTTCTGAAATTCTTAAAAATAATTTAAAAATTAAAAAATCCCAAAGCCTCACTGCAGGGAAAAGCTCCAAAAGGAAAGTAACCAGAGGGAAAAGAAAATGAGATCATGTGATTCAAATGCTGATCTCAGGAGATCTGAGATTATTTTCCAGTTCTGATATACTTCTTACGGAAGTTAGGGAATCACTTTTTTCACCCAAAGCAGTCAAAGGCTCAAAGATAGAATTTGTTTCATATCAGAGAAATTCACAGTGCCTTCTCCATATACTTGCCTTCTAGCTTAGTTAAGGGAGCCACCGCTTTCTCTAAATTATGTTAGAAGTTGACAGGTTTTAACGAGATATGAGTCTTTAGTTTCTTTCAATCTCCATTTGGAAAGTCTTCTAAAAAGTGAAACCCCAACCCAAGTGCTACATACAATTGTCTCATAGATAATACTTGTCTTTCGTTATTTTAAGAGATAATCACGAGCTATGAAGTTGTCATTTTTAAACATGTTTCCTGTCATTGCTTTGTTTAATCATTCATTTGTCTTTTCCAATTTTACTTGAGACCTGAAAAGGAAGAAATGATAGAGAATTTTCAAGATTGAATCTTAGAAAAAGAAATGCTGAGGAGGTTCTGTGCTTGATTGAACTGTTACTCAGTATACACTCAGAAAACACAGTTATCAGGTAGGCTTATATAATACCAACATACTAACTCCCCAGATTAAAACTAATTTGGCTAACTCCCCAAATTAAAATTGCTTTGTCTCTCAGTTTAATTAAAAACATATTTATAATTTATTAAATTGTCTCCAAAGTTTATTATGAGTGCAATTGGTGCTTGTTGCTGTTCTTGTTCCTCAGTGGCATTGTTCAAGTTGCCATTCTGGCTGACAAACTTCTGGTAGAGCACTGACTTGCAGCGTGACTCTTCTGATAACTCGCTGGCTGCAGCATGCATCTGATATTAGTGGACCTGAAGTCCCTGATATGAGTAGTCATCTCATGGATCTTGATACGTGAAAATACAGTCTAATAAAGAGAACTCAGAGGAAAGGTCTTAAGTGCAAAGACTGTCCCTGATAGCTCTCTGGAGCCTAATAAAATAAAATAGGGTAAATACTTGCCTCTCACTGACCTTATCAAATGAAGTACACACTTTGGTAAACCTTTAGAAGTAAAGGAACATGGAGTGTAATTTGTACACTTCGGTTTTCCAGCAGCATTTATTTTTTACAAAATACAGCTGATGGATAAGATTAGTATGCATTGTGATAATTAATAGCAACTGATGACAGACTTCCTGGTAAAGCCTAATAAATTTTAAGCCATTAGAGTTTCTTTGGCATATTTTGCAGTTTCCTCTTATTTCAGAAGAATGATAGCTTGCCAGTGCTTGAAAGCTGGGACACAGCCATTTTCTTTTTTTAGTTCAGAGTGGAAGATGGTCTTCTGCACAAATGTAAGCGAAAGGCAGGTGTAAGAAATTGTACCTTTGATAATGTGAACTGTGAGAAAATAATGTCCAGGTAGTTGGTGTATAAGCTGAGACGTTATGAAAAATGAAAGCTCATGCCACTGAGGCTACCTTGTGCTTCTCTGTCATCTTTTGCTTATAACAGTTTAAGCACTAGTAAGGTTGGAAAACATCTTTCCTAAGTGAGAACATGAAGAATAGATTTTTGTTGCCTGTTGTACCTCCTATGCCAGTTTACTGCAGTCAGCTCTTGATTATCCAGAGCAATAAGACCAGAGATATTCTAGAGAAAGCAGTCATGGCAGTACCTATTGATTTCTGTATCTTAGGATTACAGCATTTCACTTTTGAGTAGTATTTATAGAGAACTCTATCTTCTTTTTCCATTATTATCCTTTTACAGGTTTTGGTTTTATTTTTTTGCCTTTCTTCATCATGTGCTTGTGCAAATTCAGACTTACATATTATCTCTTTGCTAATAAATAATTTATTTTAAATAACTGTGAAAAAAGATGGTTTAACAAGGACAGTGGTCTGATTACCCCCTTGTGATGCAAGTTCTCTGCTCAATATTACTGTACAGAGATGGATGACTAGGAATTATGGGTTTGCTCTGAATTATACCCAAGGAAACAACAACATTTTTAACAAGTTAACCAGGAGCTCTGATCCTGATACATGTCAGATTTAGGTTCTTGTTTCAGCTGTGTGCTCAATTTGGGCAGACAATCCATGACAAAGTGTAAGTGTAGAGTGTTATGAATAGACAATACCTGAGCCAGTGTATAGCCCATCAGTCAAAAGTTACTTCAGATGAATCTGAACCAGACTACATTTATAGAAAACCAGTACTTTTCATCTTGTGGTTATTGTGGTGCTTAGCAGGCACAAGGAAACCTTACGATAGACACAGTGCTGCCAAATCACAGCCTTAGAATCTGGATTTTAGAATTGGGCTTTGGACATATTAAAGTTTGTGCAAGGGAAATAGCAATAATAAAAAAGATGAGGGAGCACTGCAAGGGTAACTACACAGACATAAGATTGAAGCCCAGAGGGGAAAAAAAGAAAAAAGTCTAAGAAAATTTCCTGCCTTAAATGTTGGGACGGCAGAAAATGACTTAGAGAACAATCAAAAAGACTGTTTCCTTGTGTGTTTCAAGAAACAAGAGTGTCTACCTGCCTTGTAACTGCGGTAACAAAAAAGAAATAATCTCTGAAGAAGAGACGTGGTTAGACCCTAAGTTTGTCAAAAAGAAACTGTGTTAATTTAATACACAGCTATAATTTAAAGTAAAAATAATCACCTTGCTTGGGTTTGTTACTGCCATATATGCTGCAATAATCTAAGCTTGTATAATATAAATACTCCAGAAGGGCATCACACTTTCAGTTGAAAATATCAAGGTGATACTCTACTATTTTTCTTTGAAGCTTAGTTCAATATCTACTATTCACACTGCTATATTCTTATTTTATCTGGCATACAGATTCTTTCTCCGGTCTAGTTAGTTGCATAAGAGCAAGCCCATTAAAGAAAATAACTCTGTACTGGTTTATCTGAGAGTTTAGTTGAAGAAACAAGGTTACACCAGCGATCAAATCCAACTTAGGAAAAAAATCTTTACTACAATCAGGCAAAAAGGAGAAGAATCCAATTTGACTTTCAAATCCCAGGTTGAGACTGAGCTCAAAATTTAAAAAACCCCAACTTTAAACTTGCAGACATTTGTGGGAAAATATGATACCCCAGAATATTAGCAGTATTATTCTGGGTTGGTTTTTTCCGATTTTACAGAATCTTTGTTTGAATTGAACCAAGTTGTCATATGGTCTGGTGTGAAATCATTTTGAGATATGAATTGTCATTTTAAATTGATTTTTAGTAAGAGGATCCTTTTGCTTCCATCAGTTTTCTGTAGTATTTGGAGGTGAACATAACTTTGGCAGGATTTTCCGATTTCAAGTAAGATACCATTCTTTAAACACCTTCTAAGCTAAGCACAGGGAGTAGCTTGCAGTTCAGAATTGAGAAATAAGATTTAAGCATTGCTTATGCGGAAAATCATGGAGCTTTAAATCTGTATTCCTGTCACCGTAAGATAAATAAGACTTAAGCATATGTTTCAGTTTTACTTAACTGCTGAAGTACTTTCCTCTGTGGGTTTCCTTACCTGGCTCAAGCCCTTCACGCCTTGAAGTGCTCATTAGCTGCCTATTGATTCTGTTAAGAGACTGCAGCCTTCCTGGGCTTATCCAAAGAGGGATGAAATCACACCTGACAGTTCCTTTCGCTGTGTTATTGGATGCTGGCTGCTTATGCTATTGACAAAGCTGTTATTTGAAGAGAAATAAAGTAAATGCTAAGCTTGCATTTGTAGGCTGGGATACAGTTAAAAGTCACCTTTGTCATGAGAACAGCTTCATTTCTCTGATTACATTGTGACTATAGAGCAAAGGTGTCAAAGGTTCTTGAAGAAACCTTTTCTGTGTTTTTGTGGGAATTATGCCTTTTCAGTCTTGTCCTGAAATTAGTAATTTAAGAAGAATACGCCATTAAATTTATTTATTCCATTCTTGGATTTTCTGTTCCTTAAGCAAAGACCAGCTGTGCTACTTTGAGAGTTTTAGGCGTACAGTTTGTACAAGAGATTTTTATATTACAAGATTGTAAAGATATTTAGTTTTACAGATGCAAAACTCAACATCTGCATGTCTTCACAGAGGAATTCACTTTCTGCTTTTGAAAAGTCTGAATGCAACCAATGTGAGTATATATGATTTTAAATCATCTCGTAATTTACAGTCAATAAAAATCACTTTTCAAAGGTTAGATTTACATACCCAGTACTTTATCATAAAATAAGAACATAAAATAAATCTGTTAGTAAATAAATTTTCCATCTTCATAGTAACAGTACTTGAAAATTTTGAATAGGTTCCTCAAGATCAAGTTTCTTTCATATTATTGAGAAGAATAAACTACCCTGACAGATAGGTCTGCGGGTGCTGGTAGACACCCGGCCGAACCTGAACAAGCAGTGTGTCCAGGTGGCCAAGAAGGCCAATGGCGTCCTGGCCTGTATCAAAAAACAGTGTATCCAGCAGGAGTAGAGAAGCGATCATGCCCCTGCACTCGGCACTGGTGAGGCCACACCTCAAGTACTGTGTTCACTTTTGGATGCCACAGTATAAAAAAGACATTGAGGTACTGGAGCGAGTTCAGAGAAGGGCAACAAAGCTGGTAAAGTATCTGGAGAAAATGTCTTATGAGGAGTGTCTGAGGGACCTGGGGTTGTTTAGTTTGGAGAAGAAGAAGCTGAGAGGAGACCTTTTTTGTTCTCTACAACTACCTGAAATGTTGTTGTAGAGAGGTGGGTGTTGGTCTCTTCTCCCAGGTGACAAGAGGAAATGGGCTTAAATTGCATCAGGACAGGTTTATGTTGGATGGTAGTAAAAATTTTTTTACTGAGAGAGTGGTTAGGCATTGGAACAGGGTGCCCAGGGAGGTGGTGGAGTCACCATCCCTGGAGGTGGTTAAAAAATGTCTAGCTGTGTCACTTCAGGACATGGTTTAGTGGTCCTGATAATATTTAGGAGACAGTTGGACTCGATGATCTTGAAGGTCATTACCAACTTTATTCTGTGTTTCTATACTTTCTGATTGAGAAATCTTCATAATTTTAGAATACATTTATGAATTTTTAATCCACAATTTGTGGATTAAAGGTAGGAGAAATCATCACTCAAGCATTTTTACGCGATGAGGGTAACATGAATTTATTATTTCTCCCGTTTCAGTAAGTGGGCAAAGATTAATGTAAGAAAGGAATATGTTAAGACATCAGTAAACCACAGTCTGCTGTTAGGTCAAATCCCTGGATTCTTGTTCCTCCAGAGCATTAACCATATGCAGGTGGAAGTTCAGATGAACTTCAGATATTCATAGTGAGTTGTGTAAAGCACTCTGTAACATAGACTTACCATAAGCTTCATTAAAACATTTCTGGAAAAAAGTAACAGATTAAATTACAAAAACTATTTTTAGTATTCCTTAACTAGAATTACATATTTCTAATCTCCTTCACAATTACTTTTCTAACCTGTAGAAATATTTTATTTATTGTAGTTATTCCATATTTGTTTATTGTAGTCTTTCCATATAGAAATGTCAACTTCTAGCTCAGAGGCTCTGAGAACAGGTAAATAATATTCCAGGTAATTCACATCTAGAAATGGCGTTTCAAGATGCGCACACTGTACTAACCTCTGTTTTATGAACATGAGAAAACCTCTTATCAGAGCAAATCAAAACTTATCTCATGCTAACAGATGGGGAAATCCTTGCCATGCTTCTATGTCAGGAATTCACTAGAGTATTATTATATACTCAAAAAGCTATCTTCAAATATTAGGGGGGAGGATTATTTTTGTTAGGGATTTCACAGGATGACAGGGGTTTTTTTTGTGTTAGGATAGCTGCTTTCATTATGCTTTTACGGTGAAGAAGTGGATTTGTGTACAGACAGAACAGATATTTTTTCCCCAGGAGTCTTAGAGCAAAATCATCTAAAATTAGATTCTTTCAGTGCTGATTTTTATTTGTTTTTCTTTTCTTCACTTATAAAAGCATTTTGGGAATAAAGGATCAAACTTAAATTTTTATCAAAGATATTGAACTTATTGGCATTTTTTCTACACGATCTTTCTCGGATAATTTGAAGTTAGGATCTGCATGTTTCTTTTATGAGTGTTAATTCTGTGATTCTCCTATTAGATGCAAAAATCAATATTCACACATAAGACAATTGAAAACATGTAACGGAATTTACTTAGGATGCAGATATGGAATTCTTAACTTCCAGATTATGGGTTGACCTTTGCTGGCTGCCAGACCCTCTGCTATCTCACTCCCCCTCCTCAACAGAGTAGGGGGAGAAAATAAGATGTCATGTTAAAGACAGGGAGAGCAGTTTTCAGTTACCATCAGGGTCAAAACAGTCTTAACTTGGGGAAATTTAGTACATTTATTGACAATTAAAAATGGAGTTGGACAGTGAGAAACAAAACCAGAAATACCTTGCCCCAGCCCCCTTTCTTCCCAGGCTCAACTTCACTTCTTCATTTCCAACTTCTAACTCCTGCCCCACCCCAACAGGCAACAGGGAGGATGGGAAATTTATGTATTTAAGCAGTGAGTATTAAAAATGGTGGGTTTCCTATGCAGTGTTAGGATATTCTGAATCATTTAGAGAGCTAAGATGTTGGGAACTCGGAACATTTATATAACCAGTTTCTTTTCATTTTTTTCAATACAGAAATGTTAGTTTCCTGGAAAACTAATCTGGGCATAGTTGAGATCCAGACAGTGTTATCCTATATCATAGCAACAAGTAGGTTTCAAAAATGTAGTTGGAACTAAGGATCACATTAAGGAAATGCTGCTAATGCCTGTTGTGACTTTCCTTTGTATTACTTAAGAGATCGGTATGGAAATTCCTGTATAGGCAATACATGTTGTATTTTTCTTTTAAAGAAAACATCATCATCAGAAAGAGTCTATTTCAATCTAATCCAAAGCACCCCTCCCTATCTCTTTTTTTTTTTTTTCTGAATATCAGGAAAGAAACCTGCATGAGGATAGAATAGCTGAAGAGTATTTTTTCCACATCATGTTTATAGTCCCCCCTCATCACCACTGATAAAGAAAATATTATTTGAAACATGAATTCTAAAATGAGATGGCAATGATAAAGCTTGCAACCTGACTCTGAGTTTTTATTATTTCTCCTGTTAAAAGTTTAAAATCTTACTATCTTAAGGGTTTTAAAAAACTCCTTTATCTGGGTATATTTTCCTCTGAAATGTTAGACTCATGGTAGAGTATATTGTGAACATGAATTGCTCTTGATTCATATACATCATGTGCTACATCTTTTATATAACTTGAAACAATGAATGCAATGTTGGCTGTGACAGTCATAGTTTTACCTTCACATATCAATAACGAGTCTCATAATGTAGAATTTTAAAAAGGAAGAAAAGGAAATTGTGTGAATATTATTATGGGAGTTTTTATACAGCACAGTTTAATTATTTGGTTCAGTAATGTTCAATAATTATTTCAATGTGGAAAGCCCTCACAATCCCTTCCTTTCAAAAACTAAATGGTTTCATTACCAGTAACTAATTTACAAGGCAATTTCAAAATCTCATGACTCCTTGTCTGTCTGAGATTTACAGTCTCTAATAAAAGGCCCTGGCTAGGAGATATGAATTAACAACTCATTAAAATGAGAGCACATATTCAGTATCTTCATTTTCTGTCCTTTCTCACTACTGTCTAACAGCCCTGTCTATTCATTCACCTGTTAAAGGAGACAATCATGTGATTCCAAAACACTTTTGTCATGCCTTGTAAAAGTGAAGTACAACCCTGTGGCAGGGTTTGGTTTGGTTTGGTTTTGTTCTTTAATGTCCTAAAGTAGTTTATATTCTAAAACAATTCCCATGTGGACAAGACTCATCTTTCTGTTTGATGTGCTGCAGAGACACAGGACAAAATCTTCCTGCTGCCTGAATGAAAGCTACTTCGAGATTTTTTGATCCTAGGAAGATAACTCCCCACCATCACCCTCCTAGAGATAGGTTCTGGCCTTTGGGCTTTAATGTGTTTCTTCCTTAAGAGACTGAATGCTCTTTTTGGAGACCCAGGATCTATTTCTGGCTTCAGGTGTAACTTTGTTTATATAATTAATTATTTAATCTGTCAGAAAGGTTCTAAAATCAAGTATTTGACTGCTTCAGCAACAGTCTTTTTGTAACTTAAAAAAATTGAAATAGTAACCCCTGTATTTTTTCTTTGTTCCACAGTTCAGTACATTCTGTCCACCTCGTCAATTTTGTCTGCAGCTTTAACCAGACAGTCATGGTCATCTTAGTGAAACTGTGGTTATATTGTGACCTTTAAACCCTTTCAAATACCAAAATCTTCTACCTTATTATGCTTCACTTAAAAAATAATTAAATTTTTTTTTAAAACCTTTTTTTTTTTAATTTTTTAGGATAGTCGTCTGTTGTCAATGATCCTAATTCTCTATTTTATTTGCCTTTGGGAGAGTATCTCCCATGGTAGTATCTTCAAATGTGTAATAGGCTAAGATCTTTGCTGTGCTTTACTATGTGGAATGAAAACTGTCTGAAGAGCTGGACCTGGAGGATAGTGATGAGTTGAAAGAGCTTTGTAGAAAAGGCCCTGGGGATCCTGATGGACACCAGGTTGAACGTGAGCCAGCAACGTGCCCTTGCCGCATAGAAGGCTAATGGGCTGCATTAGGGCAAGTGTTGCCAGCCAGCTGAGGGAGGTGATCTCTTCTGGCTACTCAGGACTGCTGAGCCACAGCTGGAGTGCTGGGTCCACTGCTCATAGTAATTTCTGAAATGGGTAATGCTGAAGGAGAGAATGTATTGAGACAAAATATGGAATTAACAGAATTGTCACCACAGGAGACACCTTTTCTGCTCTGCCTATGCCACTAACACTTTAAAGATGCTGTCATCCCCCTCCCTAGTATTGTGTGTTTACACCTGTGAACACAAAAACTTGCCAAAATTTGCTCAGTTCACTTGTTTTAAATCAAACTGAATCAAAGCTGTTTATTGATTTAACAAAACATAATTAACTGGCAATTAGTGAACTATGCATTTGAGGTCAATATCAGTAGTACTACAGAGAAACCAGAACACCAGTGACTTACAAGACATTAATAAATACCCTTCTATAACAAATGTCAGAAAATTCCAGCCAGCCCTTATACACACTTGTTTTCAAGTTGACTCCTTTGTCTCTCTAAAATCTCCTATTAATCCCTTAATACTCTTTATATTACAGGTGGTTGCTTTAACCAATCTTTGTAATTGTCAAGTTCCTCTTTAGTGGTACTGGTTTCTGGACATAGACCCTCAGACACTTCTGGCTGTCCTGTTCACATACACTGATGATATATTCCTGTCCTATCCACGCATGGTACCTGGGCCATATACCCCAAAGAGGTCATATGGATCCTTGCCCACATGCTCACATACACAGTTGTCTGTATTTTAACTTACAGCTGAACTGAAGAGCATCTGCATTAACTCAACCCACTAGCTCTTACGATTAATTTAAGGATACTTGCACAGCTACCCAATGACAGCCCAGCAGTCAGTTCCCTTGGCTTTCAGAAGGGGGAATTTGTGAGCATCCCTGGCAATTTGTTCTTGCTACCTTTCAGTACATTGTCATATTTACGTGAAAATATCTGAAGTATCTAGAACAATAATAATAAAAAAGTGTCAGCCCTCTGTACGTGCTAACTGAAGATGACTTTTAACTTGTTTGTGCATGCTAACAAAACAACAGATGTCTTCTTCCCCTCAAACTGACCAAAATGTGAATTTGAAAGCCATAATGGCATTAAAATGCAGCATAAATGAAAACAATATACAGAAACATCATAGGTCAGAAAACAAAAGTGCTTTTAAACTATCAAGAGCACAGTGTATGCTATTCTAATATTTTTCCACTTCAAGTTTCTGAAATATTTATAAAGGAATAATCTGTAGAATAATGAATACTGCTTTCCTATAGACGTACAGGATGCATGCTATATTTCTGCTATAGAATTGTATTAAATATGAATGGTGTGAGTTTCTAGTCACTTTGGGGATGGTTACTAGCTGCTCTGTCTTTTAGCAAACAATGCTGGTTCAGTTAAGGTAAAAAAAATGAGGCCATTAGTTTAGTGATGATTTCTCAAAACTAAAAATAAATAAATAAATATTTTTCTGGTTTTGTGGATTGAGGATATTAGAAAGCTGATAGAGTAGTTAAGCATTTTAATATTTCATATATTCCACAAATTTAGGGCATCTCACCATCCAAATAAAAGATAGATATAATGTTTGAATACATTAAATGTTAAAACAGAAACATCTTATGGTGCTCTCAATAATTAAGCATATCATTCCTTAATACATAAAAAATAAAATTCAAGAATGGTAAAGGAAAGCATCTAGAATGTGTTCAGAGAGTATAAAAGCAAAGTTAATGTGCAGCACTACATTTCTGACTAAAAAATATTAGGAGTAGCTACCTCAAAATAAGAGATAAAAAAGGAATTTATGTTTTGTGTCTGGGAATGTCTGTCTTTCTCATACCCTTTGAAGGATATACATTCTTTTCCAAGCAGATAAACTGTGAAGTAACCAAAATGAAGTAGAAATACTTTACAATAAGTGATTTATTGAGCTGCTAGTGATCTCCTGACAAGGCACACCTGTTTATTATTTTAATTCACTTTAAAGTTTGTAGGTTGCCAGTTGACAATAATAAGGTCATTAAAAGTCATAATAAGAATACATTAGAAAACAAATGGTCCCCTGAATAATTGAGGACAGTTGGAAGTTGGTTCAGGGAACACAGAAACGGTCTCAGTTACTCTGTCTCTTAAAGAAGGTCTGACCACATCAGTCTGCGTGGGTAAGCTGTGTTTACAAAACCCCGTTACTCAGTTTGTAGCTGAGGAAAATCCTCCATATTGCAGTGTAAGTTAATGCTGAGTTCTATTTTGAAAGAATTATTATAGGAACAAAAAAAATGGTTCTTGGAAGGGCTGTTATCTGTCAGTGTCAGGCATGTGCCACATTTTGTTCTGCCTTTTCACTGCTTAGTACAAAGGCACTTTTCCCTTCCAAGCTGTTGGAAACATGGGCCAGTTGTTGCCATGAATCAAGTGACACTTCAGTGGGATTGTTAGTCTGAGGGAGGAAATCATAACATCTGTAAGTTCTGCAGTTTTTTCCCTGTTTTCTTAAGATTTCTTTCCTAGACAAGCCCCTCCACTGTTTGCACTCCTGCCTGAAAGTGCATCAGGATTTTCCTGAACTGGAAATGGTTGCCTGTGCAGATGCCGCTGCCTCTGCCTGGGGTCCCTGTGTGGTCACTTTAAGGATTTTCAGCTGAGCTAATTCTCACTCAGTTGCACTTGGCAACCTGGAATATCACATTCAGGTTTCGGAAGGGTTAGTCGGTATGTTGTAATATTGCTGTTGTGTGCTTCTGCCTGTCCAGCAAGGTTTCTGTAATCACTTTGCCATTAAGATAATTTTATTTATGATTTTAAAGCTGTATGGTAGCAGCCAAGTTAATTATTATTTTAATAGTCTGTTGGTTGGGGTTTGTTTTTTTTTTTGGATTCTTAAACTTGACATCAAAACAAGTGCTGTAAAATGCTAATGCTAATTGCATTTATAAAAATTAATGTAAAATTAAGGACTTAGGATAAATGTGAGTGATTAAGTTCAGATTTGTGCTTTCCAAAATACTGATGGCTGTAAAAGACTAGGAGATTCTTCTGCTAGCCTCAGGGTTAGCCTTCTGAAGGAGGATGATTGAACTCCAATTCCAGCCTTTGTCAGCTTATCAGGCATGTAGGAGAATACACCTGATCTTTAGAGGCCATCACAGCTCCACTTCCTTAGCACACTATCTACTAATTATTGCTAGGATAGGCAGAAAATGCCCCTGGTGATTTCTGGGAACTAAACTGTTTCTGCAGATGTGTCAGTAAGGTCTGTCTCCCCAGCTATAGTTCTCAGCCTATTACTTGTAAAATGCAGAATATACTAATTTATTTTTAATTTTTTTTTTATTACTATTATTTCTTGGGTACACTAGACCTGTGTGGACTGACATTGGAAAATGTACAGTAGATGTTTGCTTCTATTTATGATTTAAGATTTTCATAATAATATAATTTGTTTTCTAAATGTTAAACAGTGAAGGGAAGAAAGTCACCAATATATTACCTGTTATCTTTAAATTAACAGAACAGGCTTACATAAACTCTTATTAATGATGTAATTGATATCAGTAGATGCAATATCCATCAAATAGATCATTAATGTAGAGATGGGAATTTTGCTGTTTGTATTAAAGGTTCATTTCCTTTTTTTTTTTTTTTTTTTTTTCCTTCACTTTTTATTTTTTTTTTTTTTGAAATTTTGATTTACTTTTTTTTTTTTTTTTTTTTTAACCCAAATGTAGGTGTTTGGTACTTTGGAAAATCTGAATTAATGGTTCTAGTTTTTCTACATATACTGTGGGAACACAGTGATTTAACATAATCAGCTTTAAAGTACAGTGTTATTCTTGTGACAAATGCAGTTAGTTAAAGAGTGTGCTTCTATCAGTGCAAAATCTTCACTTAGTGTTATTATTCAAGGCACTCTTTAAATTGCCTTCATAAATATCTAGCTGTACAATTTCTAGCATCTCAGTGTGATGTATAGATAAGGACAACTTCTGAAAATGGCTTGTAGCCAGTATCTAAATTTTGCTATAAATAATTCTCTGAACTGCATTTTTCCCCACGTATTTACAGCACTAACTGAGAATTTCTGCATTTACCATCTATATTAAAAAAATCAACGTGTACTTTCTCCTCTATTTTTTTATAAGCAATACTCAGAGAGGAAGACAGGAGTTAAATATAGTCCAAATCTTCAGTTTTGCAATAGTATAAAAAAAATCTTTCTTTCCTTTCCGTCTGTCTTTCCTAATTCTAAGGTATAAAACATAGTATCAGAGCAGAGAGGTCCTTAAGAATTATTAATCATTTATGAGGTAGGACATTTGCTTTTCAATATTAAAGCATGGAACTGGAACGGTTCTGTTCTCTTGCATCATCTACCAGCCAAGTAGGGACATATCAAATAATCTGATTAATTTCCAAGTGAAAGTTTTCCATGGATGCTCTTGAAACAGGAATTAACAATATTTTATGAAAGTTCAGAGGAAGGAAGAAAGGATAAACTTTGCCTGTTCCGAATTTGAACATACGTGTGAATTGTTTCTCTTCATGTGATCCTTTAGTAATTCTGACTCTTCACCTTTCTTTCTTCTTCCATCACACTTGCTAAGTTCATTTTCCAATAGCAAAACTTCTCCTTAGTATTCTCTAAGTTCCTTTTAATGCTAACATTGTCATTTTCACTAAAATGGTGACTTTTTTTCAAACTCTTCTCTGGTTTTATCAACTTTTCAGTCCAATCTGAACAGTTGATAGGGTCTTCAACACCAGTAAATTAACAACGTATGTGTCATGGAGAGAGCAAGTCGGTAACTTTGAGAATGGAATTAGTGTTTTTGTATATCACAATCTGCAGCCTTATATCAGTAATGCAGTTGCTCAAGCAAACATTGTGAATGTAACATAAATCTTCATGCTGTCGCAGTCCAGGCTTTGCAAAATCTGGAAGCAGAAACAGGCTGGAGAAGATCTGTCAGTAAACTAAACTACTAAAAAAACCATAAGAACCTGCTTGTCTTTTTTCTATGAGATCAGACTGGATGATATAATGGTATTTACTGATCTAAGAAATGTGAACTAGTCCTAAATAAGACTTTACACTTGGATTCTACTTTGCAATGCTGACAAGTTATGCTAAAAGGCTATGTCCAGGAAATTAATTTGGACTTAATCCTTTTGGGTAATTTACCTTGTAACAGACTTAAAATGCACTACCACTGTGTTTCTGGTTTTTGGTTGGTTGTTTTTTTGTTTGTTTGTGGCTTTTTTGTTGGGGGGGGGTTTGTTGGTTTCTTTATTTGTTTGTTGGTTTGGGCTTTTTGTTGTTGTTGTTTTGAGTTTGTTTTGTTTTGTTTTTAAACTACTTGAGTTTATCTTGAACTACAGACCTGGATATAAGCAATGGTGAATTAGGGAGCGATTGAAATATTTCTTATTCCCTTATTTAAATTTAATTATATGTATAGTCTTGTCCTGCATCTAAGTTTACCATTCTCACAGCTTCTGGACAGTTGATGGCTGGTAGTGTCTCACATTGTTAGATTTTAGAGGATGCACTGACCCATGCTTATGCATCTAAGTGGTCCTTTGCATTATGTCTTGAATTCATCTGTTGAGAAATGAGGGCAAAAGAAAAGTTGCTTGAAGTAATCTTGAGGTGCTCAGTAATGACGTGGAATTTGGTGTGTTTTGGGGTTTTTTTTCCTTTTCTTTAAATAAGCACTAATAAGATGAAAGCTAGGTTTCTTTATTTGGCTTTAAGTTGTCATAAAGCTTTAAAATGAAAATTAGTGTTGTGTTTGTGCCAAAGGGCTATCTATGCTTATTGAACTTCCTGGATGCATTTTGATTTTTATAATACATCTCTGGAAAGATTTAAAGTATTTTTTCAAGTTACAGAACTCTCATTGAGCTCTCATTGAGAGGGCTTTAATCTTGGATCAAAGGGGGAGGGCGACAAACCTAGCTCTGCTAGAGATAAACCTTGGGGGGGTCACATCAGTGTTGGAGGTGATATCTGTACCTCAGATTAAGTGCATATATGCCAATGCTGTAGCATGGGAAATAAACAGGAGGAGGTAGAAGCTATTGTACACCAGGGAACCCATGATATAATTTCTATCACAGAAACGTGGTGGGATGATTCGCATGGTTGAAGTGTCACAATAGGTTACAGGCTCTTTAGAAGGGAAAGACAAGGAAAGAGAGGTGGATGGGTAGCATCACATATCAAGGAATGTTTTGATTCTCATGAGTTCAGTGTTAGACATACCCATGTGGAATGTTTGTGGATAAGGACAAAGGGGAAGGCCAATGAGGCTGATATCCTGGTAGGATTCTGCTACAGGTCACCTGACCAGGATAAAGACACTGATGAGGCATTCTTTCAACAACTTGGAGATGTCTCACATTCCTTAGCCCTTGTTCTTGTGGGGGATTTCAGCTTACCAGATGTCTGCTGGAAGTACAACACAGCAGAAAGGGTTCAGGAGGTTTCTGGAATGTGTGGATGACAACTTCCTGTTGCAGCTGGTAAGTGATCCAATGAGGAGTATTGCCCCACTAGACCTACTATTTACAAATAGGGAAGGCCTGGTAGAAGATGTGCTGGTTGGAGGTAATCTCTGCCACAGTGATCATGATATGATAGAATTTTCAATATGTGCTGAAGCTAGGAGGACCATCAGCAAAACCTCTACCTTGGACTTCTCGAGGGCTGACTTTGGACTATGCAGGATGATGGTGCAGAGAGTTCCTTGGGAAGCAGCCCTCCTAAATAAAGGGGCCCGGGAAGGCTGGGCTTACTTCAAGAATGCAATTCTGAAGGCGCAGGAGCAGGCTGTCCCTATGTGTTGAAAAACGAGCTGGCAGGGTAGAAAACCAGCCTGGCTGAACAAGGAGCTTTGGCAAGAACTTGGGGCGGGGTGGGGAAGAATGTATCACCTTTGGAAAAAGGGGCAGATGAGCCAGGAAGCATTTCAGGATGTTGTCAGGTCATGTAGAAAGAGAATTAGAGATGCAAAAGCTCGGTTAGAACTTAAGCTGGCCAATTCTGTTAAGGATAATAAAAAATGCTTCTATAAATACATTAATAATAAGAGGAAGGACAGAGAAAATATTCATTTCCTACTGGATGAAGGGAGGAGCATAGTGACAGAGGACAAGGAAAAGGCTGAGATACTTAACACTTTCTTTGCCTCAGTCTTCAACACAAAGATAGAATATCCTCAGGGCAACTGGGCTCCTGAGTTGGTAGGCAGGGATGGGGAGCAGAATATCCTCCTGTAATCCAGGAGGAGGCAGTTAGGGACCTGCTGTGCCACTCAAATCCTCACAAGTCTATGGGTCCAGATGGGATTCACCCTAGGGTCCTTACGGAGCTGGCACAAGAGGTAGCTAAGCCGCTCTCCATCATTTATCACCAGTCCTGGCTAACTGGGGAAGTCCCAGACGACTGGAGGCTGGCCAGTGTGACGCCCATCCACAAAAAGGGCTGGAAGGACAATCCAGAGAACTGTAGGCCTGTCAGCCTGACCTCGGTGCCTGGCAAGGTTATGGAACAGATGATCCTGAGTGCCATTGAGCAGCACATACAAGACAACCAGGGGCTCAGGCCCAGTCAACATGGGTTTAGGAAGGGAAGGTCCCGCCTAACAAATCTGATCTCGTTCTATGACTGGGTGACCGGCCAGAGAGACGAGGGGAAGGCTGTGGATGTCTAGGTAGACCTCAGCAAAGGCTTTGACACAGTCCCCCACAGCGTCCTCCTGGAGAAGCTGATAGCACATGGCCTGGACAGGTGCACCCTTCTCTGGGTTGAAAACAGGCTGGATGACTGGGCACAGAGAGTGGGTGTGAGTGGTCCACATCCAGTTGGTGTCCGGTGACTAGTGGCGTACCCCAGGGTTCAGTACTGGGCCCGGTTCTATTCAACATCTTTATTGATGACCTGGATGAGGGGATGGAGTCTACCCTTAGTAAATGTGCAGATAACACTAAGTTGGGGGGGACTGTTGATCTCCTGGAAGGCAGGGAGATGCTGCAAAAGGACCTGGACAGGCTGGGTCGAAGGGCTGAGGTCAGTGGGATGAAGTCAGCACAACCAAGTGCAGGGTCCTACACTTTGGCCACAATAACCCCAGGCAGTGATACAGACTGAGAGATGAGTGGCTGGAGAGCGGCCCGGTTGAGAGGGACGTGGGAGTACTGGCCGACAACCAGGTGAACGTGAGTCGGTGCCCAAGTGGCATGGAAGGCCAATGGGATCTTGGCTTGTATCAAGGATAGTGTGGCCAGCAGGACCAGGGATGTGATTCTCCCCCTGTATCTGGCACTGGTGGGGCCTCACCTCGCATACTGTGTGCAGTTCTGGGCCCCACGCTTCTTGAGGTGCTGGAGTGGGTTCAGAGGAGAGCGACAAGACCGGCGAAGGGACTGGAGGGAAAGTCTTATGAGGAGAGGCTGAGGGAGCTGGGGCTGTTCAGCCCGAAGAAGAGGAGACTCAGGGGAGACCTCATCACTCTCTACACCTATCTGAAAGGTAGTTGTAGGCAGGTGGGGGCTGGACTCTTCTCCCAGGCAACCAGTGACAGAACGAGAGGGCATGGCCTGAAGCTGCACCAGGGAAGGTTTAGGTTAGATAGTAGGAAGTACTTCCTTACAGAAAGGGTCATTAGACACTGGAATGGCCTGCTCAGGGAGGTGGTGGAATCTCCATCCCTCATTGTGTTTAAGGAAAGAATGGATGTGGCACTTAGTGACATGGCCTAGCTAGACGGCGTGGTGTTAGGTCTTAGGCTGGACTTGATGATCTCAAAGGTCTATTCCAGCCTCTGTGATAATTTGGTGTAAAAAATCTGTCTTTATAATTTATAATGTTCACTTAAACATGTACATAAAACAAGACCACAAAATACTTTCTTCTATAATGTTGCCAAGATTTCACTTGCTTGGTAGAGTATTACCAAGACTACGTTGATTCCTTGAGTGTTGGATTTTATAAGAAAGAAATTTGTAGCTAGAGAACAGTTTCTGAAGTAGGTTCTTAAATTAGTGACAGATTACTTAATTGCTCAGGATGTCATTTGTTGACTCCATATGTTTTCTGTAATGCTGAAAAAAAAAAAAGTTTAATTTTCTTTACAAAACTATAAGCTGAAGTGCAGCACAGCTCTCTGAGACTTCAGGGACAGATGGAAAACTGTCACGTGACCAGGGCACTTCAGGAAAAGCAAATTTTAGTGTCTGTTTACATTTCCTACTTTAAAAAAAAAAAGAACTAAACAAAAAATCAGCAAAGACAGTTGCTCCTGTCACTCATTTGTTCCACTTGGCAGTAGTGTCTTGGTTTGTAGAAATCACAATCTGCTCTAGATTTGCAACAGGCAACAAGTGGAAATTGGCTACCAAGGTACGGTAGAATAGTGGTAAGGAAGAAGCAATGCACTCAGCAGCAGTTGATTGTGACTAGGTGAGGAGAATCGCAGACTGGCTTGGGGTCCATTCATCACTCATATCTATTGGTATCTTAAGAATTTAGCTTGATGAATTTAAGCAAATATTGGCCATTTGGGTCTCACTGGGCTATTTAGCTTTAGATTGTGTCCAGGTGGAAAGTTTGTAGATTGATATAATTAAATTAGACGTGAAGTGATGTCTGTGCTATTGATTCTACAATGTGGCTGAGCTATGAAAGGACCTAGGAGTTCTGCTTTTCTACCTGTTGCTTATCTTGCAGGAAATAGGGAATATGCTATTACTGGTAGATGAGATACCCAGCTCATACTTCTTAGAAATACTAGGCAGAAGTTACTTAACATCAGTTCCTCAATTGTGTACATACGTGCAGAGATTCAACTTTACAATTCTGTTGTACTGCAACATTCTAAGTCTTAGAATGCGATGTACAGTAAGAGGCAAACATCAGTCATAATAGATTTTGACATCTTTTCACATGGTTACAGGAAATCCACCTTATAAATGGGAATCAATCTTTTTTGGTGGTTTTGAAAGAATCAAATTCAATTGTGTAATGTTATTTCATTAGGTTTCCTTTTCTGTTTTCATATAATGTCTATTTTCAAATTCCTGTTCAATTTCTCTTTCTTATGAAACAATTTTGTCTCCATAGTTTCCATTTTTGCTGCTTATCCCTAGTGTAAAATGCAGAGAATATCTTACTACTTCATTTCTCCTTGTAAACAAGTAATTTTTTTTTGTAAATGTCTATATAATATGAGCAAATTACTTATTTGTCTTATCCTAATTATTACAGCAAGAAATATACATGAATACATAAGAGAAAGACAGTTTTGTGTTACCATCACCCACACCATACCCTGTTTATTTCTGTCCTGGTGACAAGTTTAAAAGCAGTACTTTGTTATAGCCGTCTTTGTCTTCACCTTGGACTAATACTTTACAGTGACTGCTCCTGGTGATGATAACACATGCAAACATCTATAAAGATGCACGATCGTTTTGCATTACGACCTCAATAGAATGGCAGTGTAGTTGTTATGCTCCTAGAGGTAAAAAATAAGACATCATACTGATGTCTAGATATTCAGAAGTTTCTCTGAACAGCAAAGAACTGTTGTTCTCTCTTTCTTATTGAAATTTTATTCAGGTTTTCTTCACCAAATTGCTATAAATCTTCTGAGATTAAGGTATAATTAATCTTATTCCTGGATGAATTGAAAAGCTATTTTTTTAATTTAAACTATGCTGGTATAGGGAAAGAGCATATCAATATCTCATTGGTTGTGTCTTAAAAATCGCAATGTCACAGAGAAGACAGAAGTGAGGCTGTATCAAATTGAACTTGCATTTAGGACAGTGCCTATATGATCTCCTGAGGCTTCTGGGTATTTAACTCTGCCCCACCTCCATTATTCTGGCACGTGCTCCTTATTGTTGGATGGATTGTCGTTCACTCTTTTGCTGCAAAAGCCTCCAAGAGCAAACCTGCCTCTCAGAGCATCTTGTTGGCTAGGCTTGAACTGAAGAAAACGTCTTCAAACTGAAGTACACGGTTAAGATGTTTCTACACCTGTATTAAAGATTGTCTTGTGATAACAATTGAACCTTCTAATATGTGTTCAAAGGAGCTATATAGAATAAAAAAACAAAACTAAACAAAAAACAACCAAAAAACACACGCACACACAAAAAAAGGAATGTTAAGAAGTGGTACCAGGGAAGTCTATTTTTGGCAAGTACCAGGATGATAAGTTTTCTCCTGCTTCCCAGACTATGAAGGAAGGCAGGCACATGGGAGTAAGGTGAATATTCAAAAAAGGGAGAGCTGTCAATCACCTTTCTCAATGGACTCCACCACTTTTTGCCGCCTTGTAAGGATTATGGGGGAGCCTCTCAAATGAGTGAAATATGATTCAGTCAGCCTTGTAAGCAGTGATATGTAGAGCACAAGAAGGCTCACAGACTTGTTCTAGTTAAACATTCAGAAGTTCTAATGTTTGTCTTAAAGTTATCTTAAGCACATATGCGGAGAAAGTGTGTCAAGTGATTTCCATATATCTGATTCACTTGATCAGGCCTGAGCTTTAGATGTTTGCCACAGATGTCTGTTATCCCTGCCCCTTCCAAATGCTGAAGAACAGATGTAACAAGTGAGATTCCTCATTTTGACAGGGTGAGGAAAAAAAAGGTAAAAAATACAAAGAAGCAGAAAAAGAACAAAAAGTTTTCACTTGAAAACAAAATTGCCTGGAGATTTCAATAGTCTCTTCAGGTGGATTTTAGCTTTGGAAAAATATTTAATGTTTTGAAGAGGTTAGTTTAAGAATGCTTGGAACAGCTGAGCAGAACTGTGTGTACGTGCATTTGTTTTGTATTAGATTAGCAGTCCTTTTTTTTCCTCCTGATTCAGTCTCCTAGATACTGTTAGTGACCTTGGACATAAAAACCTACACCTCTGCAAAGATGCTGCCCAAACTGTGATGTTTTACCACTGTTTTTACCTTTACGGGGGACAGTCTAGGACTGTCTGTAAGAGTAAGAAAGGTTTTTGAGCACTTTTGCAGAAGAAAAGCCACTGTTTAGAATGAGGAATTTTCTAAATCTCAACAAGTCTTTTCAAAGAGAGAGAAAGGAAAAATGGTGCCTGTAGCATTCTATAATATGTAAATGTGGAGTGAGAAAAGGGGAAGAAAAAGGCATTCAAGTGTACAGTCTGTTTGAATTTTCTATGAACTGATGCTAATTGTTTAGAGAAAAACCTTTAGTAAATATTGGAGTGAGTAGAAAGAATTCCCTTCAAAAACTTAACTTCATGTTCTTTTTAAATACCTACAGAGATGAAAAATGTGCCAGGCATGACAAAAGTGGAGAAGACAAGAGGTTAAATGCTGTTAGGCCCTCTTGACATGAGGTTTTTTGTGGTGATATCCTAGGATCAATCATGAACTCAGAGTTCCTTGTGTTTATTACAGCTGATTGTCTTGAGGAGACTGAAAGAGTTAATGCGTAACTAGTCCACTAAATCAAATAATGGCTTATGTAAAGGTGGAAGTCCCTCTGATACTCTTCAACTCATGAAGGCTGTTCAGGAAGTCCTGTAATGCTATGGTTCATCAGTTTTTGGAAAGACTGTTGAGACTACTAATAAAAATGCATTTTCAAAACTTTGTACAGAGAGACAAATGCATAAAGTTAATACTGGTGATAGCAGATAGCATGATGTGAGAGAAATTAGACAATTTTGCCGTCCAGTGTTAACAAATTCCTATTCTTTTGATTTGAATCAGATTCAGGCTGCATCATGTCAGACTGAAGTTCTTTAACTGTTCTGTTAGCACCTCCAGTATGGGTAAGTTGGGGCATACAGATGTACCCTGAAGCACAGGGAACCTTTCAGCATTAGGTAACTGCAGTGAGCAAAAATAGTTCTGGCATCCATACTGGGGAAGAGTTTGTACTGTCCGAAGCTCTGAGTTTGACTGGCTTTCTTCTCTAATGCTGTGTTTATTTTAATTTAATGAAAAAGAACTAAAGCTTTGTTTCCTTAGGGATCGTGTTCAGATATTTAAGTATCAGTGATGCATATTTGTAATTCTGTTTGTTTTAAATGAGAATCTTAAGATACAATATAGTTATTTTAATAGAAATTAGTGACTTTTAGCATCCTGCTCCATTTTGTCTGGTCTGCAGGTCATCATACTTGTACCTTTCTCCATAGAAAAGACCAGTAAATTCATTACATATGTCCACTGGACTGAAAATTAAAACACACAAAACAAAACAACAAAACAACCCAAAAAACCAACAACAAAACCCCCAGGGAAAACAGCTAGTCTTTTTCTCTTAGTCAAAAAGGACACTGTAAGTACTGCTGTGAAACTCTGAGTTGAATTATAAGTGTGCTCATTCCGATTCCATGTTGGATTTTAACATAAACAAATTAGAGTTGTTAATTTTGTGAGAAGTTTCATCTAGATTAGGCTTTACCTTGAACTCCCACTTTCATATTCCCTAGGACAACAGAACAATAATTTGCTGTATAAACAATAACAGTAGGGACTAAGTCTCTCTGGATATCCCATCTGGCAGAGGAAATCTGGTTGTTAGCATATCAAAAGAGATGGTGAATTTCTCCATTTTATATGCAGACTTAAATTAATAGAACATTGTAAAACTTTCTACTATTTCTATTTTTTACTAAAATTAGGAATCTTAAAACATTTATTGGAGACAGTGTTATTTTTGCTTTTAAAATTGAGAGGAAAAATCTCTAGTTTCCTTTTCTTTATGTACAGTATATTTAATTTCTTAAAAACAATATCCCCATCTCTCCTATTCTCAAGTCACTTCTTCCTCTATGAAGGTAAATGCCCACCTGAGACTGGATGTTACTTTCTTGCTGCAGTTAAAAACAGTCTCAGGATCCCTCATGGTATTTTTTTGTTTCTTTGCATAACAAAATCATTTCTGCCCAATTATCCATTGTCTTGGAGCACCAACAAAAACCCTGTGTTCAGCGTATTAAAAATCCCTGTTAATGTCCTGAAACTCCAGCTGATTTGAGGTTTACTATCTGTCTAATTGAAGATTTCATAAAAGCGTGGGTTTAGGGGAAGGTGTTTGTTGTTTGCTCCCCTGCCATCCCCAGAAATTAGGTTAACAAATTTCATTTCTAGTGATGCTTTTGCTCAGTGTTACCTGGGATATGAGAGGAAGAAGTGTCCTGGAAACCACAAGGTCAAATGGATATGTATTTATTCCATTATACTTTTTTTGCACGCACACCCACCCACCATTTTTTGTTTTTCCTTCTTTTTCTCATATTTTTTAGATCACTTAAGTCTCTGTTTTCTTAGATTCATTGGAAAAGGATGTAACACACCCCAAAATCCCCATTTTTGGTTGCTATTATATATGGGAAGAAGCAGCAAACTGTTAAATAAAAATGACTTGACAAATATTTTCAATGAAGTATCTCGGAGTGTTTTGTACAAAAACTTGTGTCTCAACAGAAAATACATATTGTGAAAGTAGAAAAACAAAAAGGTTTACTGGCTAAAACACTTCCCAGTGTCATGTGGTACTTAAGAATTAAGTATTTACCCTTACTCACTGGGATAATAAAACTCTATTCAATTAGGTTGTAAGCACTTCCAAATGATTGTTGAGTCTTCTAATAATGTTGCAACTCATAAAATACAGGTATACGTAATACATAGGAAAATGTTGTGGGAAAATTGTCTCTGGTCCATAGAATTTGCTTGTTTGTTCAAAGAGTTATTCAGAAAGATGACAAAGACCATCATAAGTCTGTGGTAGCCATAAATGCGAATTTCAGAGGTCTTCTGTTGACGGTTGGGTTGGTGTTGCCTAATGGAGCCTGATGGTCCCTCATGACTGGCCCAAACCTTACAAACTCTTTGAAATGCAACAAGAGCCGTCTTTTTCTTTAGCTGCGGTAATGTAATAAAAATCTCAATTATTCCCTTTCTTCTTAAATATAAGGCAATAGTCCTTTCATGGATACATTCCTTATGCTCCCTTGACAGTTAAACAAGAATACTCTGGAGTCCCATGTTTGCTAGATCTCATTTGGGACACTGTATGTAGTTATGACTTTGATTCACTATGGTAATTTGTACCAGCCTTTATTTAGAGATGTGAGAAGTCTCATCGGCTTCTGGACATAACTTGCTTAGCACCTTTGCCAGAGCCTGCCTGTAGTCCAAAACACAAAGCAGCAGCAGCTTTTGTTCAAGTATCTTTCCTTCTAGGTTTGTAATTCCACTTAAACTTGTTCAGTGAAGGCATATCTTTGTCAGAAATTCTTCCCTTTATTTCTTCTGGGACTCTTCCATTTAACTTTGTCAGCCAAGCAGTGGTGTGACAATTGTATAATTAGCTATTGGTAGCACTAACTTCTCTTTCAGAGGGAGGACCGTTATTAACCCTTGCTGTTTTCCCTCGTGAAATATTTTCTCTTTCGTAGCTCTGAGAAGGTGGTGTGTGCTTCTTTGCAAACAGTCATAACCATTAGTAATCAAAACTCAACAGAGCACAGCATTTGTCAGAAATCCCATTGCTTCCAAACTGTTGCTGTAAATTAATCCATTCCTATGTGAGCATGATTATTTTAAAAACCTTAGCAGAAGAACTGGAATTACTTTCTCTTTTCTTCTGAATAAATGGATCCATTGATCCTTAATAACCACAAAATTATTTTGCTAATTGTCTTGTTTCTGTTATTAGCTTAAAAATTGTGCCATCAGATTTTCAGATAGGTGTTACATCACTATGACTTGAACGCATTTTGAAATGGCAACAATGAATTTTGGCAATTAAAGAGAAATATTTTCCTACTTCTGTTAGTCAACATCCTAAAGTACATAGAGAAAATAAGAAAATATAAGCATTGCCTGTCATCTGGGCTACATGCCAGTATTGGTAAAAAAATAATTGCAAGTGTTTAAAAACAAACTGTAAGCCTAGCCAAAGAAAAAATGTAAAAATCAAGCAAGTTGTTCTGTGAATGATGTGCACAGTATAAAGTTTGTAGAATTTTGCTTTTTATCTTAGGAACTCAGAGAGTCAATACGCAGTGTGACGCATTATTTCTTGTGGGACCCTGATGTTTCTTAATTTTAAATTAGTATATAGTAGAACTGTGGTAGGTCTTCTTTATTATAACTTACTTTTCTCTGTTTTCTGTAATTACTCTGGTAAAATAGTGTTTGGCTTTTTTTTCCCCTGACAGTGCTGTAAAAAGATACAGTTGACATTTGGGAGGATTATGAAGTTGCTGGCCTGAAAATGCCATGCAATGGAAGTTTATCAGAAATGTGTTTCTAAAATGTGTTCAGAGTGTGTGGCAAAAACATTTAGTGCCTTTTCTAGGATTGTTGATGAACTGAGAGGAAAAAGTATTTATAAATTAAACTAGTCTGGAATAGGCTGGCATTTTATATTTATAGATTTAATTTGTATTTAAGTACTTAAAATTCATTATTTATAAAGACAACTTTGGATTTATCCTTCAATCCACTCTTTTCTAGATCAATTCATAAATATTAGGATGAATTATAAGCTAAACATGTACAGAAGAAATACAACTTTTTGAATTACCCACTTTTCTTGATACGTTGTTCATCAGTTTATACATACAATTTGTATGATGCCTGAGTAAGAAAAAAATTAAAGGATTTTTAATGTCAGATACTTTATTGGGCATGAATTACCACGTCTTGCTGGCACAGCGCTGCAGGGGTGTCTGTGTGGAAGGAGGCTATGCAACTGCCCTGTGCCAGTCACAGCCAGGGTCCAGCTGGCTCTGAAACCAGTGTAAATGCCCCCACCATGCCAAAACTTCAGCTAGTCTGAGAGGTGCACATAGCATCTCTGTTCAGACAAGGACTGACACAGTTTCTTGAACATAAGGGAGCAGAAATATTTGAGTTTGCAAGGAGACAGTCATTGTTGAGGGCATGGCTAAAGACCTCTTAGAATGAGATGTTCTGTGTCAAGAGCAGGCACCTCTGAGGGGCTGCGACCCATGCAGGACCCACATCAGGGCAAGGACATCCCTGAAGATCTGTGGCCTACAGCTGACCCATGCTGGGGCAGGAACACCTGTAGCACCTGAAGAACCCACAGTGAAGCAGAAGAAAATGAATAAGTAGTGATGATTGCAGAAAGAAACAATTACACAGACAACTCCAACCTTGTGCACCACATGTCACCTTGCTGAAAGAATTGGGATGAAGTGTAACATGGTGAAAACAAGGGAATTTGAGACTAGAAAGGGGGAGGAAAAGTGTTTGGCTGAATTTGAGCATGGGAAAGAGAGAGGAAAGGCATTTGCTTCAGTGTTCATTTAATTGTTCATTTTTTCTTTTGCTCAATACTCAAATCAGTGATTAGAATTTTGTGTTAACTGACAATAAATTAAGTAAAATTCTCCAAGTTAGGACTGTTTTACCTGCAACACATACTCTTGCCATGATGTCTGAGTAACAAGCTGCCACAAAATTTTAAATGTTGAGTAATTTTTCCATAGAAATGACTCACATCAAATTGAACCAGTGTTTGAGGAGAGGAAGGTGTTTCAGAAAGGCAGAAGAGACCACGTTAAAGAGTTTTAATATGATGTGAGAAACAGATTTGTCACTTACTGTGCTTCACATATATCTATGAAGAATTTTATTGCATTATTATTTTGCATTAACAATAGAATGTTCTTCCCTAGATTGAGACTATTACTAATAGGAAGCATTTCAGACACCTTTAAAAAGCAGCTGTCTCAATGTAGCCAGCTATTCAATACTAAACAAAAACCCTACAAAACCCTTGAGATGAAGAGTGCTGCTTATCATTCATTTTAAAGCAATCTATTAGAAAATTAGAAATATTACAATTACTCAGAAACACGTTGTATGTCAACATCCAAAAGGATCCTTGAGGGCTTTACTGGTTGTGACCCTAAATGTGCTAATTTTACTCATTTTATTTTACTAATTGCTACATGGAAATTCCATGGTCCCACTTGTGCTCTGTGGAGTAGATATTTCAGACAGGTATGATGTAGGAGAGAGAATCTGTCTTCCTCAGGTTGGATGGGTAAGCACTGACTTAAATCTGTACTATTGGTGTTTTAGCCAGGACAGCCATCTTTTGGGTTTGGGGAGTTTTTTACCCTTTTATGCTGAAATGAGAAACTTCTTTCCACTCTCTTTAATTAACACAGGTGATGAAGTTCAGGGAAAAATACCATCTTTTTACTCCACGTGTTTCACCAAAAGACCAGACCCAATTGCTACTCTGTGTGCAAATTGGACCTGTTGCATAGAAAAAAAAAGTAGACATCTAAGAGAAAGAATTTGTCCAGTTTTAGAAAAGAGGAAGAAACAGACATTTATTCCCTGCTTTTTTACCTTTTGCTTTTTCCTTTCTATTAATTAATTTTTTTCCCTACAATAAGCAAATGAATGTTTGAAGCTCTTGAACAGATGTTTTCTCATTTTACTCAGGTGGGATATTTATGATGCATTAGTCTCTTCTATGTCATTTTATTTTGGCAGCTACATTCTGAACTAATTGGGACACTAGAGAGATCTCCAAATAGGAAGTACGTGGGCAACCAGTGGTTAAGCATTTGACAGCATCTTTCAGAGTCCGTTGTGACTGAAATATAGGACTGCGGCATGCTTGCAATCACTGCGTGTGGCATAATTGCATTTTTGAAACACTGAGCTGTTAGTGCTCTGAAGTTTTTGTTTGTGGAACTTTATAAAGGAAACACCAAAGAGCTCTTCAATTGTTGTGAATTACAGTTTTGAATACATTACATGATGCTGGCTAACTAATCTATATATTGAGTTGTGAGTGTGCCTTGTCAAAAATGTCTGCAGATATTTAAGAGTGTCTGCATATTTTTATATATATATATCTGTGTGCACTTCCTGTGTGCCTAATATTCTGACTTCTTCTTTAAGAGATGAGATGAACAAATTACATTTTACATGATGCTGGTATAGAAGTAAGGATGCAACAAACCAATTTCAAATTTATACTAGTAGGTAGTTTTATACTAAACCATTTTCTATTAATTTACTCCTATGTAGCATTTATCTAGAGCATTACATCTGCAGTATTTGTCTTCCAAAAAGCCTAAATTACTGTCATATTAAAAGCTAGAGTGTCTGATCACTTTAACTATCCTGATCTATATTCCACCTGGTTGACTGTTAATGGTAGCTGAACATACCAGAAGTAAGACTGAAACATTTACTTTTCTTTTTCACCCAGAAGACGTGTCAGTATGAGAGAGAATGAGTTAGTGAGACAGACGAAAGCAGAATGATTAAGGCAGTAGTCAAAACGTAGGAGACCCAGAGGCCACGGATGTTCTGCCTCATTTGGAGTAATTAGTTTTTAAAACTGAAAAAGCTCAGCAAAGGTGTCCCACTTTTCCAGCTCCAGTTACATGTTTCTTCAGCATTTTCTCCTGTCATGAGTCTTTTCAGGTGTCTCCCAGCAAGTTTTCCCTCATGTGGCTCCTTCCCACAGCTGATGCTCTTTCTGGATGCGTCTGAGCAGAGGCACAGTGTGCTCCTTCGAATACCTTGTTTGACACATAGTGACTTCCTTACACTGGTGTCAGAGACATTTGAACTCACCTGTGACTGGCTTTTGAAATGCTCCCTTGTATGGCCAACACATATGCTAACTGATTGGGTTCCCATGCATGGACTGATCGGGTGTTCATGCATAAATTACCTGGGCACCCATGCGCACAGTAATTAAACATGCAGTAATTAATAGAGGGCGCTTACTTGCAAACTAATTGCAGAGTCAAACATGAACTGCTGGGGCAGTTGTGGAAATTAATTAGATGCTTATGTATGAGTTTGGTAAACCATGAAATTTATGTCCAATACTCAAGATAATTATTTCTTAAGTTGTAATGCATCTCATTCCTCTTATTTTTCCTCAAACCTGAAACCCCTCCTGGGTTAGGTCTAGGCAAGAAGAATGAAGGTCTGGTTCTGTATATGTGCATACATATTCTGAGTTATATCTAAGAGGACCGGAGAAGAGACTGGAATTTCAATCTGCCAGAAGAAAGCACGTGGTTTTGCCCTACCTGATCAATAGCCTACTGGACCATTGTCATTGCAATGTTCAGTTCACTACCAAAAGCCTATTGAAGGATTGATTATTTGCCAGTGTCACTCTTTAAACTGTGACATTGATAGAATGACTAAGGACAGTTCTGTTTCTATCCTTTTAAGGAAGTAAGTTGTTTTTTGTATTCAGGTTTTAAAGTTCACTGCATCATCTCAAGTGAGAAATTGTAAAACAGGAAAAAGTACCAAATAAGAAACAAAAGCTTTTATTTATGGTTTTTTTTCCTCAATGCATAATGGATTTCTCAGAAGCCTTATTAGAAGAGTAGAAATATACAGACACTCAAAAAAACCCCAAAAAACCAACAAACAACACATTTGAACATAGGAATTTCAATCGCATCAGCATTCTGTCTATCTGTTTATCTTTTGACGTGTAGCAATTGCTGTTTATAGATGGGTATATGAAGCAAAAGTAACAGAGTATCTCTACAGGAAAAGTAACTCCCTTGTCTTCTTAGAAATTCATTAATGATTTGGCAAGAGGATTTCTGTTTCTTTATGACTGTAACCTTAAGTGTTGTTAAAATAGGATGCAGCCATCACTTTGCCATATTAGAATTAGTTCTATTCAGAGATCTGTTTTTAATTAGATGAGGTAATTCTGAAAGATCTTGAGGCAAATTGTGGTGTGTCTGAACTGCAGCTTAAAAGCAAAACTAGGTTCAATATAGCTTTGTTGGTAGCACTTCATTGGCTCTGAGAAGCAGACTAAATGTTTGAAATTGAAGGTTGAATTCAGTAGAAATATCAAGAGACAGTCTTTGGGAAAGATTTTAAAATCCGCCACGTAATTCTCCTTTTCCTCTCTGAAAGGTATGTTGACTCACTCCCCTGATCCTCTGCTTGAATAGGCCAACAGACTTAATGAGGTTTTTTTTGCAGCTTTTGACTATAAATCAGTGCCCTTTCATACTAGGCCATTGACATATATTTAGTAAAAGATGCAAGGGAACAAGTGTTTCTGTATTAATTATGATGAAAACAGAGAAGCTTTGCACCCCAGTGATGAGATTTGTGCAACTAAAACAGCAGGAGTCTTCGCACTCTGCAGCTTCTAACACACTCCAGAGTTATTTAATATATCAGTGTCAACCTTGAACTATTATCTCCAGGGACTGCATCATTATCTTTATAAGATGCAACTGGATGGTGTTTGTCTAACGTGGCAAAATTGAATCTCAGTTTTGCAAGAATTTTTTATATGCTAGTGCAGCCAGCTCTTCCGTTTAATACATAATTTGTTTCCTGATGTTCTGTTATTTCCATATGAAAGCTAAACCTTTGTGTGCACTTGGGTTTGTGTTAATGGTTGTGGTTTGTTTTGAATGCAGCACAGCATTTTGGGGAAATAAGGCTTGTGAAATTACATTACTTACTATTTTTGCTCTGTCAGTGTGGATGTGCCTCTGGACTGGGTGAGTGTTATGGCAGATTTCAAACATTTTAAATAACTTTCATAGCTCACATTTGTGCACATTTTAGGAAACATGGCCATAGTGCTAAGAATTGTCCTCTAGGTCCATCACATGGGGGTAAGCTTGCAGTATGGTCTTACAACTCCATAGGTATCGAATCATACCAGCAGATTGAGGGAGGTCATCCTTCCCCTATGCACCAGTGAGGCCACAGCTGGAGTACTGTGTCCAGTTCTGGGCTAGCCAGTATGAGAGAGGTGTGGTGCAACTGGAAAGAGTCCAGTGAAGGGCCACAAAGATGATTAATGTTTCGAGTATCTCTCAAATCAGGAAAGGCTCATGGAGCTGGGACTGCTTAGCCTGGTGATGAGAAAGCTCAGGAGAAATCTCATCAGTATGTGCCAAATCTGAAGGAAAGGTGTGGAGGAGATGGAGCCAGTCTCTTTCATCAGTGGTGCCCAATGACAGGACCGGAGGCAACGGGCACAAACTGAAACACAGCAGGTACCGTCTGAACATCAGGAAACACTTTTGCACCATGAGGGTGACTAAGCACTGTCACGGGTTGCCTGGAGAGGTTGCAGGGTCTCCATCCTTGGAGATAGTTAAAAACTATCTGAACACGGTCCTGGGCAATTAATTCTGGGTGTCACTACTTGAGCAAGTGGGTTGCACCAGATGTCCCGCAGAGGTCCCTTCCAACCACAAGTATTCTGTGACTGTGCTAGTGCATCCACTGCGATGTAAAGCAACTTCAAATCGTATAATGCTTTTGTAATGTTACAGCTACATAAAACTAAATAACAGGACATAGTTGCTTTACATCATTAAAATAATGCACATTAAGTGCTTGCTGGTTTATTAAAAACCTGTTGACAGTAATACAGACTTTGAGGCAGTAAGTGTTGCAAGCAGAGCTGCTCTTCAGATTCTCTTGGTATCTAGCGTATGAAATTGCCAGCTAAAGGAATGCAAGTATTAAAACTGGATGCATTTGCTGTTTTGACACTTAAACTATACTTTTTATCAAAAGCCCATTTAACACTGAGTCTATTCATTAGTGCAGGATTCACCTTCTCCATTTCCTGAATGATGGAGGTAATGGGATTGATTCTAAAGTTATTTAAGTATTGTTATGTCAGAGGTGTGTCAAGTGGAGTTAATGATGTTGCATTCACGCAAGTGAAGTGAGGGGATAGGAAAATGCAGTAGGCTAGAAGAAGCAAAGACTGAAAAGTAGAATAAATCTTGGTATTGGAAATGTAACATTTAAAAGCAATGTATCATATGAAAGGAAATCTCAGGTGATGTGGCTCCTCTGCTTTGTTGCCTTCCTAAAAACTTGCAGTCTCCAACCTGGCTAAATTTGACTGTGCACTGCGTACAGTAGCAGACTAATTTATGATGTATTATTTCCAGAAATGTATTTTAAAACACTTTTATTACTTATATAACAAACTGGGCTTTCATCTCTTTTTCTTTGATTATTATTATTAGTGTTGTTCAAAATTCCCAGAGCTATACCTTTTTATAACTAGGCATGTAAACAGTGACATTATTAAAGAATTGCTGGCAGGGACGGAGGGGGAAGAAAAGATAGCGATATATATATAATTTAAAATTATGTCTGCACAGAGTTTTAATACTGTTGTTGTTTGTGTTTTACTGTCTTACCAGTTCTCCATGTTAGCAGGTTTTTGCATCTTCCTCTCTGAGGCCTGATTGCTTTCCTTCATTATTTTTCCCTTCTGTTAGATTTTTCCTCTGCTTTATATACACCTGCTAACTCATTTCCCACGCTCACAATTAACATTTAATTATGTGACTGTTGAAATGGATAGTAAGATGCACTCACAGTGTGCAGAACTTTTTGAATGTTTTCTGCCAATTGCATGCACAAAAACAGCTTATCTGGCCATTTAATTGCTGAGAAAACTTGAAGCACTTTATTCCTCTTGAAATGTGCTATGTGGTTTATATGTTTCAGTTACAGTAAATCTTGCTTCATTTATAATTTCCAAATATATGCATAAAGAGCAATAGCCATTATTCTGTTCAACAACCTATGAAATACTATACAAGTCTATTTTCATTGTATTTTTTTTTGTTTGTTTCTTAAATTAAAATTTAAATCTAAATCTCTGGAAAGTTCTGGAGATGACGCAAATGCCATTCAATTGTGGTATCATTTGATATGTCTTACTCTGGGTTAGACATGAAATTAAAGCTGTATCCATGAATATAGTTTTCAGATAAAGCAACAGTGTGGGGCTTAGTAGCGCGACCAGTTCCCACCAGGAACACTGGCATTCCTAACATCCATCTTTCCTACATTAACCTTTTGTGATTTTTATGTTGTCTGTTGTACTATCACATTTTATATGTCAACGTCATACATTCTTTAAAATAATGGTATGTACTTATGAGAAAGAAATAGAAACTCTTTTGGTAACATTGCATTGTAATTATTAAAAGATTATCCATATTATCTGCTTGAAGAACATTAAGTGTAAGGTAAGTATATCTAAAAGTTTTATATTCACTTTCTAATGATCTTGTTTCCCCAGGCGCATAGAATTTTCCATGGAAAAAAAAAAAGAGAAAAGTACAGATTTTCAGGCAAATTCTTTTTTACATTTGGGAACCTTGTGTGGGTGAGACAGTTTCTCTTTTACAGTCTTTTTTAAAAATTAAGTCACTTATAACTATTTATAGAAGCATACTAAACTACATTGCCAGATTATGAGTGAGTGTTATGGGTAGAAACCTATAACAAAAAAAATGATGGATGGTTACTTGTGAGGAGAACAATGGTGTTAGATTAAAAGAATAATGGGTTTGTATTCTAAACAGCTTTGTAAATGTTTTACTTACTTGCAAAACATGTTTTTTTTCAGGTTGAAAAATCCAGCTGGGGGGGCGGAAATTACTACAAGGTATCAACATAGTTTAATTTTTCCTTAAAAACCAAAGTTCTGTCTACTTCAACTTTTCTCATATTTAGTGGATCTTGTAGCCTGGCTGCATAACTAGTGCATGAAAAAAGTGTGATACTAGTGGGTTGTTTTTCTCTTAACCTATTCATTATTTACGATGTGCAGAGAAGAATAGTTACAAATGATTGTTTCAGGGGATTTCCTGTACCTAAAGTATTTTGTTCAAAGGATTTAGTCACACTGTTATAATTCCAATATGAAAAGTTAAAGCTTCTCCTGTCCTGACCTACATTTTTTTTAAAAAGTTACTACATGTCTTTATATGTATATACAGATATATATGGGATAAGCATATTGGTTCAGAAAACATCCCCTATTCCTTTAATATTAACTTACAACATGGGCCAAGCATTTCTTATGTTGGAAATATTTTATTTCACCTTTATTGCTGCTTGAATGCAGAAGGTCTGTGGTGCAGCAGATACTACCGTACTCCAAATGTTTTGTGTTTGATGTATCCTCTATAAGGTATTTCTCTAGCATGTGCTGGTGCCTTCAGTAGGTGTCTGTGTTGGATACACCATGTCTTCTTAGAGCGGTTTCATGCCATTTAGAATGTTTTAGATGAACAAACATGAAACATGAAAAGACCTGTCTGTTCTGTGCCCCAAAGTATGTAATTGCACATGTGCATAATAGTATTTTTCAAATAAGTTTTTGAAAACAAATTTTTTATGCTATATTTTTCAGTCCATTAAAAAGAAAATAATAGTTCCTATCCGTAGGGAAGAGTTAGGTGTGGGAGTCTCTGCTTCACTTCCTTGCCAAATGGTGGAAAAGTACCATTCTATCTCTGGGATTTCTCAGGGGAAGACACTATACCAACCCCCAAAATCACTACTATTCTATATAAAGCATGGCATTCCAACTTTCTGAACAGTTAAAATTGTATACCCGATAACTCTGCTTAGTTTTCAAGTATTATTTATATAGCAAGTGTTCTTTATGCTAGTCACAGTGTAAAGTGCAAGACAAGTTGGGAGTACAGTGAAGAGAAATTCAGCTACATGTTTCAACTTAAAGAGAATTTCTCTGTGAAGTGGAATTCCAACTCCCGTTTGTGGCCATTTTGTAAGTAAGCAAGAATATCTTTTTCTCCTTATCTTTTGAAGCCAGGGGTGTGGGGGAACATTTGCCTTCACAAAAGTATTTAAGAAGGTTAAGGGACTTTTTAGAAATAAGAAGCCAGAGACTTTAGTAACTGCTCAGGACAGATTTTCCCTGACTATAAAAGCTTCAGTAGGTTCCAAGGTAAAAGGGGCCAGTGAGGAAACTGCCAGAACAAAATATGAACTTAATTTGTCAGGAAAGTGGTAGCTTGATAATATTGAGACTTAACCTTAGTAGCTGACAGGTATGGTAATTGTGTTATATGTGAATACGGAGCCTGAAAAACTACTTGGTAGTATCTGTAAGCAACATGCAGCCAGGCTGGCCTTATAACACCTTCTCAGGTCACCATTCTGTCCTGGTCCATTCACCCTAAATGCTCTCCACAGAATCAACAGGGCTAAATACTTTTTTCAAGAGACAGGCTAAATTAATAGGGAATTAGGTATTTATCCAAAGTATACGGTTAGCCTTATATTTAACTGAAATGTAACATACTGGAAAATATAAAATATGTTGAAAGGAAACATTTAACTTGGTGGTGGCAACTGTCAGAAAGAAATATATATGTAAACTTGGAAAAATCCCATGCTGACTTAAATAGACTGGTATATAAAACTAGCATGAAGTCAGAAAGAGTAGCTCTTTCATCAAAACTGTTACTGTGTTACAGGAATAATTTTTCTTTTTCTGGAGCCTTGTAGCAATTGTAGAAATCTTAACAGTCACCCTTTTTTCAATGACATGTCAATATGGTTTACGCTACATTAGCAGCAGGTCTTTGCAATATGTTTTCTACCCTGGGGTGGGGCAGAATTTCCCTCTTCTGTACCAAAAGGAATCCTTGCCTTTTTTATGTTATCTACAAATAAAATAGAGAGTTAGGATAGTCTCCAGAAGGTTAATGCAGTTTGTCTTGCTTGTTTCTGAAGACAGACTTCTGACCTGCAGGAACTTTTGAGGGATTTTTCCTTTTTTTTTTTTTTTTTTTGTTGGAAACAAAATCTTAACGTGCTAAACAATATTTCATCATGAGACTTAAAATTATCCTGCTTACCTGACAATTAATTAATCTGGTCCAATAATATGTGTATGTCCTCAGTGTTGCAATAAATGATAAGCCGATTGGTTTTTCCCTTCTCTTTTGCTCTTTTTGGCAATAATATGATCATACACTTACATAATAAGACCCTGAGTCAGCTGGATCTTTTAAGTGGATTTAAATAGACCTTCTCCTTATAGAGCACTCCCCAAAGGCTTTTTACATATTTAAAATGATAGGTTCTATTAGATCTAAAACTGGAATACTTATGTTTATGAAAGAGGACTCAGAACAGATAAGTAATAAATAAAGGAGGTTTATATACAACTTGTCTCCTGCCTACTGTGTCCTCAGGGGTAGGTGCTTGCTTACAGACTTGGTTTTGACTGGAAGCTTTCTAAGTTGTGCCAAAGTCTTCTGTGTTCCCTGTAGCCCCTGTGAAGTTCTCTGTTCACCACAGAGACCCTTCTGTCTCCTCCCTGACTCTATTTGAGTAACCAGTTCCTTGCTGTCATCTTGTGCCTACCCATTCTAAACTTGGGCAATGAGTGTACTTGGTAGTGCCCAAAAGAAGCACCACTCTTTCTGCAGGGGAATTCCACCTAGTCTCATGACTCTTTATCAAAGTAGCAATTTGTAAACCACAACATACATTCTGTCACAAGATTTTTCTTTCTTACTTTTAAAATCAAGACCTACCCTGAAAAACACACCTTATTTTCCGTAACCATTCCAGTAACAGTAGAGGCTCACTTCCATGAGTGTTCTCACAACTGAAATCCTTAAATGGTGTGTTTATCTTACACAATCATATTTTTAGGGGGATAAAATTGAAAAAGGTATTATATTTTGAACTTTGCATACTGAGCCTTTGGCTGTTGTTTGTTATTATTATCATGTGATTGTGAAAGAACTGAACCCAGGTCTTTGAAATAACCTGCTTTTTAATTTCCACGTTGTACCACTATGACCTTTACCATGTGTAAGAATTCTGTTTGTATCAGAAGGATACATTTCAAAGGTGGTCTTCACTTCCCTTTCTCATATTACACAGGGTGTTGCTGTGCCCTGTTAAAAGTGACCTATTTCCCTCCTAAGACATTCTTTCACTGGTGTCTTAAATGTTTCACAGTGTGTAATTTGTGTATTAGTTTAAGTATAGTGCTCCCCTCTGGGGAGAAGAGAACTATGTAACTGTTAGGTGATACTTTGAAGTTGCTGGTGGAACTCACAAAATTTCACAGAATCAATGAAATAGTGTTTGCCATTGGTCCTTCATTTTTATTTAACTTTTTGACAGAAGTCGTTCTTCATTTTTACTTATGTAATCATAAAATAAAACCAAATAGATAAAAACTGTAGGATGATAAAGGGCAATTTTAGTGGGGCTAGAGAACGGGCACAATATAGTGTATTAAATATCAGCCTGTCTGTGCTTTTCTGTACGTTGGTTGAATAATGCATTAAGACATGAGGTTTGCCATAAGATGTTAACTTGTTGCATTGTACAGAATTTGAGTTTTAAAAAGCAAGACAATATCACTAAGAATCAGTGTGGTGCTTACTTCATGCTTACTAAGGGCCCTTCATGGAGAGAAATCACTGTTGGAAGGGGAGAAAATATTTGTGCTCTCTGCAGAGAAAACATGGTTCCCTTGGGCTTGCTATACTGTACAACACAGAGGAGGAGAACAATCCTCATAAGCTTGTTGCTCAGAGGTGGTGTGTGCTCCGAGTACAACTGTTCAACCTTAGCTCTCTGCAACTGATAAGAGATGTTTATTTTGTCCCTGTGGAGATACACAGCACATAGCCATATGTGATACGGATAGCCATTTTGTTCTGTCTTCTCACTGATCACAGAATTACTTTCTTCTAAGTAATTTAACGTAGTTCAAGACCCTTAACAAGAAATTTAAATTAAAATTCTTTACTTCTGACAAATGAAATAATTTATCCTTATTTTGTTTGCCTAGGTAAGCTTATATTGAATTCTGAATGATGTAGACTCATCGATGGAGAGATTCCTATTTTGATATGAATAGAATTCACTGAATCTTCCCAGCATATTGATCATTAAATTCTAGGATTTTCCCTTTCTGCAGTGAGAATTAACTTGGATACAGCATTTTCCTCATCATTTGTATCATCTGCTCAGCTTTTAGTTTTTGTTTAGGAAATGTTTTCCTTACTCTGCTTGAAGAATGTGGGATCATTTTGAACTCTTAAACAGTTTCCAGTCTTTTAGGTGGCTGATTTATTCATTTTGAATATTCATTTATTCTTATTATTCATATGAAAATAGGTCCAATGGGAAGTTCAATGGGAAAAGTTTGTTTGTTTATAAGTCTGTCACAGTTATGACGTGTTCTAGGATAGTTTCCTAAATCTGTGAAATTTGCTAGTGTTACTATGTGGATCTCATTAGTTTCCTGTGAGAGTAAATTGTAAACATCCAAGGCTTGATCTTATCTTCTGGCAATAACACTAGTAATCTGATAAATGGTTTGTTGTTGGGATGTTACTGTAGGTTGGCAAAGTATTCGTTTCTGCTGTAAATGTTAACGTAATTAACAATAGATCTGATCTGTGACCATAAAAATTGTGCTCTTACATCACTGATTGAACCAACAGATGCTATACTCACCTGGTTCATTTGCCATTCCTGGTTTTAGGATATTCTACTTCTGCATGGCAGGTACAGGTGGACTTCTGCAAAGTCCCTAACCCCCTGCTGTACAGACTCATCACGATGCTTACAGTTAATGCCATAGGATTAACTAGTCCAACAGGACAAACCCAACAGGATACTGCTTTTCCGTCAGTGTTCATGTACTCTTACAAGTTCTCAGAGAGTATTGGGTATATGCGTATTGAGTGTCCACATCCAGGTGTTGGCAATGGGGACCTGCAGGGGTGGCCTCTGTGAGAGGAGGTCAGGGGCTGCATGCATTGGCCCCACAGCAGGACATGGCAAACCCCAAGTTCAGAGAAGAAAGAAGGGAAAGATTTGCTACAGGTTCCAGAGTGGAGATTCCCCTTGCGCCCATGGGGAGCTGATGGTGGAGCAGCTTATTTCCCAGCAGCCCATGGAGGGCCTCATGTGAGAACAGGTGGATATTACCTGATGGAACACTGACCTGTGAGGATCACACCCTGAAGTATTTTCCTGACAGGAGCTGCAGCCCATGGAGAACCATGCAGTGGCAGATTTTTTCCCTGAAGGACTGCAGGCCATGGGAAGAGCCCATAGTGGAGCAGGGATACAATGTGAGGAGGAAGAAGGAGCAGCAGAGAGGACTGACCACAACCCTCCATTTCCCATCCCATTGTGCTGCTCAGGGTGGGCAGAGGAGTCAGAAATGAAGGAATGAAGTTGAGCCTGGAAAAGTGGGTTGGGGATAGGTGTTGTTCTAATTTTGTTTGTCACTATCTGAAACTATTTTTAATTGTCAATAAATTTATTTTCCCCAAATTGAGTCTGTTTTGCCTGTGACTGCACTTGAGAAGTGATCTCCCTGTCTTTGTCTCAACCCGTGAGTTTTTCCATCTGATTTTCTTCCCCTTTCTTGTTCAGAAGGAGAGTGGGTGAGTGACTGGGTGGGTGTTTGGCTGCTGGCCAAGGTTAATCTGTCATACTATGCTATCAAAGCATCTGAGTTCAGGAATAGAAGAAGATGCAGGAGGTGAGAATCAGACTCCATTACATGTGCGTGTGTGTATTAAAATGCATATATATCAAAATATGTCCTTTTCTTTCTACAGAAAAAAGACTATCTAATCAGTATTGAAGTGTACTTTTTATTTGTTTCCTCTGCTCTCTTAAGAACTCTCCTTCTAGTGATACATGTAGTGGTAAAGGAATTGGTGAATGCTTCATGTGGGAATGTATGTGTACACATAGGCTTTTTTAGTTTGTTCTAATATAAATAAATGAGACATTTATCTTAAATGTATCTGTAATCTCTATGAAGGGCCCTCATTTTGTCCCAGAAGTACTTTTTTACTCAAGCAACAGATGTAGGTAACACTACTGCAGGCAACAGCATATCCTTTGCCTTGGGGGACTAAGAGAGACATTAGGATTTTTCAGGTACTTCAGATTCAAAGTGGAGGATGGATGATCAATGTTTCAACCATGTTTTTATCATTGAAATCATTTACATTTAAGAAGACAGTTTCTCTCTCAGCTATTAATAATTTATCACAAGGAGGCAGTGTACTGGAGTATTGATTACATATCTGCTAGCTTTTGTGTAGTAAATAACCCTCTGGATTTAGCTGAAAAATCTCGATACGAACTTTTCTCAGAAAGTTTGGCAGTTACTCTTCTCTCCTTCCCCTCTTCACCTAGTCTTACTTTTTTTATGATGTTAATACACAAAGCATCCACATAACTGAGTAGCACGTGTTACTCTTCTCAGCTGATTTGGTTGAACAGATTGCTACCTGTATTTTCTGTGTGCAGTAGAAACTCTCTTGGTATGAAGCTTTCATTCACAATTGGAAAAAGAAAACAGAAATGGTAGAACAACAGCTTTTTTTTCCTAGATGTCATGATGTGCAAAACCAAAATATAAGCAGTCGAAGAAATCTTCGTGGAATGGCATGAGATAGGTTGTAAGATATAAATATCAAGATGTATAATCATTTGATGTATGTATAATATTAATGAGTTTACTTCCTAAATGCAGTATTTAATCAAAAGTCTTGCTGAAATGAGGCAGTAAAAATTAGATATGTCATGATTAAACTTTAAATAATTTAAAGTTTACATGGCATTCATGATTTAAATCTATAGGCATGTAACTAAGTGTTGTCTTCTGATTTTAGCAATTCCTATTAGAATATTTTTAATTACAGTTCTTACTAATCCATTATTATCTGACAAATAAGGGATAAATTTAAATTTATTTAGATATGGATTTATTTTTTTAATCATGCAGGTGGAACTTTTTGTAGTTAACATTTGTTAATCTTATTTGTCCCAGGTCCTATTTTAATGTTTTTTTTGTTGTTGTTGTTACCTGTAGCAATAAAAAATGGAGTTCTTTTAGCACTAGAAAATTTCTTATATGGTTCTCTCTCGTCTTTCAATTCCACCCAAAGAGAAGTTGTATTATGTGTAATTATTTTAGCCAAAACAGAAATTCTCTGGTTTTATATTCTCGTAAATGAGATGTAGACTAGAACACAATTGGGAAAATAATTTAAAATTACTATTTTGTAGAGTAGGTGACATAGTAGGTATGAAAGTAACTTTCCCAGAAACAGATTCAGAAAAAACAGAAAATCTCTCTCTTCCACACCCCTCTTCTCTTTTTTTTCTTCTATGTATACTGTTTATAAAATTCTAAGTTACCTTAAGGTGTAGTTGGCAAATCTGCTAGGTCCATGCTTAAATGAAAACTTTATGAAATGTGAATGTGTTCCTGTGAATGTGTTAAAGGTTGTTGTTGTTGTGGTCTGTGCTCAGTATCATACTGAAATGATGTTTTTACTTACAGAAATTACACAATTTTCAACTGTTTCTGTCATGTACAGCTGCTTTTTTGGATTCCTAAAAGATATCATCCTAAGTAGAAGGAGATTTAGGTCATGAGCAGGGACCAAGCAATCAAACTATACTTTGAACAAGCCATCTTACACACTTGCTTAAAAATGAAAAATAGCTTAAAACATTATTTGTATTTTTGTTGTTTGTCTCTGAATAGTGTCAATTAAATTACCTTCTAATATTTTGGAAATTTTGCTGTGTACAGCTTGGTTAAGGGCAGGTTTTGTCAGTGTGAATTTCCACAGTTGCTGGAGCAGAAAGGGATGATAGTAAAATTGCATGGCAGCTCCCAGCAAAGGACATGAAAGGATTTTTCAAACTTTAATGAACAAGATCAAGCTGAAATAAATGGTGAAATTAAGCAGTGTTGAAACTGAACCATTTTCAAAATGCTAGAAAGCACTGGGAAAGGAGAAGGAATAATAATATGTATTTTCTATACAGCTGCAGCAACATCAGCTACTCTAGTTTGTGAATTAACTTTATATTCAACATTTTGTCATGTACATTAGGTGTTACAATGCATGAAATGAATACATAGTCACATACCAGTAGCTGCAGTTCCAAGTAATGATCGACAATACTGCCTCTAGCTAGCTAACACTTTTTCCTATGAAATATTTTCTGCATGACCACATCACATGGCAGCAGGCAGCAATGGAATTTATGAACTAGCTGGAGCTATCAGTGCTGGTGAGGAAGCAATAGAGGAAGATGTATGTTAATAAGAAAAAATGGGGGGGGGATGCAGGAGAAAGCTAAGGAAAAATAGCCAACCAGGAAAAAGTTGTCAATATGTCACATAGCTGTTTTAAACTAGCAGCTTAATGGGAGTGCAAGTTCATGTCTGTGTCCTATTTCTAAAATTTTCAGCTTTTCCTAAATATAGCTTCCAGTTGAGCGTGTGTCTTTTAGCTATAAATAACTCAAAAACCTGACACAGAATGAAAATTTTAGCTTGATGTCAGGTTAGAGCCATGATTTGTTCGCATGACTTTGAGTTAGGAATGTTCAGATTCTTATTGGGTCAAATTTTTTGCTGAAGTCAGGTGAATACATATGATCCTTTTATAGAATGAGATCTCAACTTTCCTCTCAAGTTGTAGTGGCTTGAGATGTAGTGGCTTCTTTTTCCTCCTGCAAGTATTTAGCTGGGTATTCTCCCCACAGACTGATACAATATTTATGCACCACATATAGAAGGGGATTGCAAACGAGGCACCTCATATATATTAATAGAAAACCATAATTTTTTTCAGGCCTCTGTACATGTGTGACTGTCATAATGTTTGAGACTGTTATAAGTGCTTTGCTTTCATTAATATAACTCTGGTGTTTTTCAGATTTACAGAGCCTGAATCAATGGAATACACAGTAGTGAGATGAGGACTTAACACAAGAGACAGCAGGAATATAATGCATAATACTGTGTGAACCATCTGTAAACTATCTTGGACTGTTAATCCCACTATATATTAGGGTAAGCAAGGAAAACAGGCAAATAAACAGAAGCAAGCAGAACATTTAGCAAAAATAATTATATAGACTTTCCCAGTATCTTCTCTACTTTTCCATTTTAAGTTTCACATACAGCAAAAGCAACTTAGAAACACGTATCCAGGTTAGAACACACTACGTCATAAAACAATGCATGGCTGCATTTTATAAGTGGCATTATTGTGGAAAATTAGAAATAAACTTAGTATTTCTGGGCCAAAATTTAGATTTTGTGTTGAATGACACCTCTGAGATAACTCAGTGTGTAGGTACTAAGTAACTTGCACCTGTTTTTATAGAAAGACCCTACAAACAAATCTCCAATACTGGAGACTGACTATCTGGGGAGTACAGCTGCTTGACAAGGACCTAGAAGTCTTGGTAGATGGCAAGCTAAATGTGAGCCAGCAATGCGCTCCAACGACAAAGGGGGTGTGCAGTATCTTGTGCAGTGTTACAAAGATTGTAGCCAGTATCACAGAATGGTTGAGGTTGGAAGGGCTCTCTGGAGATCATCTGCTTGAACCCCCCCTATTCAAGGAGGGGTACCCTAGAGCAGGCTGCTCAGGATATCTCCAAGGATGGGGATTTCAGAACCTGTCTGGGAAATGTATTCTGGTTGTCAGTCACCCTCACAGTGAAGAAATCAAGGTTTTTCTGGATGGCAGCATAACCTCAGCCACACCTCCCATTTTTGTGTCATTAGCAAACTTCCGCGCTACCCTTCATCCAGGTTACATCAGCAGGAATTTGTCCTCAGTGCAGTCTGGGAACCTTCTGGATTGCATATGTCCTACAATGTTTACCATCGTTTTCCTTTGTAGGCACTCCCTTGCTTTTACATGGGCATGCATGTTTGAGGAGACTCCATTTAAGCTCTGTTTCATTGATTTTGTGTTGCCTTTTGTTCACCTTGCTCCAGGCCCTTTGTTTACCAGCCTTGCCCATAACTCCCTCCCAGGGCTGCTGGTAACTCTCTTCCTCCTCTCTTCCTACTTTAAAGTCTCCCAAGCAGGTGTTGGTCCTCAGACTACGTTCAAAAATAGAGACAAGAGCACTGCTGTTGTTGCCATCCTCAGCTCTGCAAACAATTGCTAACACACAGGATCAGAGCCCTCTTCCTTACACTTTTTACCCCCACTAGCAGGATTAGAACATTACCTGAGCCCCTAAACCCCTGACCATCACCTCCAGAGCTCTCTAGTCTCTTCTGATAGCTGCCAAAATTGTCCTTGGCAGTATAGTTGATGCCCAGATAGAAGAACAGGTGGAGGTAATGGAGGGTGGGACAAGCTTTGGCAGCTGGCAGCCCAGGTGCTTGGCTTTAAAGTAGATTGGAGAAGTAATTATTCCCCTTTCTTCAGCACTCACTGAGAACACTGCCTCTCTAGACCCTCTCAAAACTGTGATGATGACAATAGCTGGTGTAAGGGGCCCTCTCAAGGTGGTGAGGACTGCAGCACATAGCCTGCGAGGAGACACTGAGGGAACAGGACTTCTTCAGCTTGAATAGCAAAAGGCTTAGGGGAACCTAAGAGCTGCCCTCTAGCACCTATGAGGAGATAAAAAGGCTCTCCACAGAGATGCAGGGCAAGAGGACAAGAGACACATGTTAAAACAATGCAGGTTCAAACCAGATCTAGGAAAAACGTCTTCACTAAGAGTATTTAACCTTTAGAACAGGTTGCTCAGAGTGGGAGCTATGTGATCTGTTTTCCTGGAGATTTCCAAAGAGTATCTGGATCAAACCCTGAGCAACCGTGGTGTGATCTCATAGCTGACTATGCTTTAGTCAAGAGTTTGGGCTTGAAACTTCTTGAGGTTCCTTCTAACCTGAGTTACTATGTGATGGTATGATTCTCAAGATTAAAATGCAACCAATAGCTGAGAATTCCTTCTCATCATGTAGGGTAAAGTGAAATTCTTTAAATCCCTTTTTGGACATAATTGTACTTAAATGGAGTGAAGTATTTTCTGGAGTTAAACTTTCACTCGGAATATCTCAGTTGAGTTTCTTACCCGTATACATGTGGCTGCAATGCTTTCTGCCTCTAAGACTGAATTTTTTAATAGAGAGGTAAAGGATTCAAAGATGGGTCTTTGAGTGAATACTCAAAGCAACTGAGGTGATTAAGGCCCTTTGGCTAGAGATGGTAGCTTTACATTTAAATCCCCTTCTTTCTGATTGCTATTTTACTTGTTATTTTGTTTATTTGAGCTCAGCTGGGAAGTATGTAATTAAATAGTCAAAGACAAATGCATAAGAAAGAGTGTTAGGTCAGCGTGCAGGTGGCATACCCTGTAAATATAGTAATGGCAAATAGTATTTCCAAATAATAGCCCTTTTGTAAATGCCATTGTTTCCCATGCTTATCCTTTTCCCATTGTTTTGTAGGAATTAGTAAAAGCAGCAGAGTTCAATGAAAACGCGGATTTGAATAACTAAATCTGAGTAAGTTTCTGAAAGTACTCAGAATAGCTGTGGGAGATTAAAAAGAAATCTCGATTTATGTTCTGGCCCATTAAGACGTGTGCCGTAGCTTTGGCTAAGTCAGCCAAGTCTTACAAAAGAAATTTCAAGTGGGTCACATCGTTGCTAGGTTATATGAATCTGAGCTAACTTTGGCTTGTCTCATTTTAATATGCTTGATCCAAACAGAGATAATTAAAATAAAAAACCCAACAACTTGAAGTTCTCTAATATCATTGAATATCGCATCTATACTTGTCATATAAACACAATGCCTGTCTCATTTTTATTCAAATAGCAATCGATCAAAATTGTCTTTTGACAGGATTTCGACTACTTCTTACAGTAGTAACTAATAGTTCTTTTTTACTATTCCCTGGGAGAAAAGAATATGTATGTGTGTGGAGGTGGGGGGAAGGCAAGAAATACTGACAATCATTTCCATTTTTACCCTTGCAATGACTCAGGAATTTTAAATCTGTCTGTAAATTTTCCTAGAAGTTGGTAATCTGGAAAGTCCATTCCGTTTGTGTTTAGTTAGAGGAAAGCACAGAGTCACTTTTAAAGATAAACCTGAATCTTTAATTCCTACTTGTAATAAATCTTTTAAGAATAGATGAAATTATTGCTATATGTTGCACTCAAAGGGCTTTTAATATTTTTGCACACAAGTGATAATGGGTTGAAAAAAAGGGTTGAGAAGACTGATTGTAATGCTAACAATAAATCAATCAAATGCCTCTGGTAATATGTTTTGTATCCAGTGTGTTATGCTTAGTTTATGACATCTTAAGATCTCAAAAGCTGATTTATTCTTCTAGTAACCAGTGTTCTGATTCATTAATTTCTATAATGTAGAGACATGTCACTATTTTTTTCATGAACAATTTGTGTTTTGAAATTGCACATCTGTCAGTCAAGAAAAAAAAAAGGATTTTTAAAAACTTAGTACTTTGTCTGTAAGGTTATCACTGTATGGTGGTGGTATATATTATTATTCAGTGAAATTCTGTATTACACTTCCTAGTTTTGTTGTGTTTTGTTTCGTTTTGGGTTTGGGTTTTTTTTTGTCTAAGATGTAGCGTAAACACATTTTTATTCAGCTATGATAATTGTTTTACTATTATTGGTATGGTAACAGAACGTGATAGTCATAAATTCACCGCTCTAAACACATCCCAGACATGAGGCAGGACATATTTTGTATGAAGTGTAACTTCTTAGATCTTTATGGTAGTTATCAGCATATCGAAAGTCTTCATACAAGACTTGAGTGTTGATACAAAAAACCTTTGAAGCTCAGAGTTTTACCATTGAACTTTTTGTCATTTTTTTATCATTGAACCTAAACGGTTCAGGGAAAAAGAGTAGAAATGTATGGATTGTGCTTTTGGGGAAAAAAAAAAAAAAAAAAAAACTTCAAAAGTTTTAATTTGATTTTATTAGCCTTTTCTTGGGGTAATAAATTCTGATACTGAGAGCTTCTATGGTTGCCTAGCTTCTTGGCATTAAAATGGAAAGTTTGGGAGCTTGGGTATCCTATACAATATTAGTGGATGTTTTCACACGTGTCAGTTGGCTTCTCTGAAAGTAAAGCTGTGAATGAAGTAAAGCATGAGAAATAAAAGCAGTGCTCCATACAGGATGGTTGTGAGGTTGTGGGATGCACTGAACATTCTTCCCCACTCTCTGTCAGTTGCGAAACCTGATTCATTCTCAAGCCTAAACCATATGGATTGACTGCAGGAAAGATTGGGGCTGAAAACATGAGAGTTGTGTGCTTGAAGCTTCACCAAGGATAAAATTGGTGTTCGATAAAGATTCTAGGAGTGTAGATGCAAACAAATGAGTAATTTTTTTTTTAATTCCTTCTAAATCCAGGGATAAAGGCAATTTACATCTCTGAAATGATGTTAATATTAGGTAATTATCAGTTGCAATTAACTTTTAATTGTCTGCATTCTTTTATTTTCTCCTGTGCTATGCTTTTGCCGCCGTCTCCCTCTGCTGTCCATGCAGCCAGGTCAATACACAATTCACAAGGAGTCAGGTGCCTCTACAATAGCTTGTTGTTGACTCTGGCTGATACGGTACGGGTGTAGACCTTCGTGCTGCACATCTGTGCTGTCTCTTGCTTCCCCCAGCCCTGCTGTGAGTGAGGGAAGAGGGGGATAGAGCCGAGCGCCCATTTGGAAGGGGCCCCAAACAAGTGGGAGGGATGTGGTAGCTGGAATGTGCCACCCTGGCCAGGACCAGGGGATATTGTAGCTGCCTTCTCCTGCCTTAAAACTAGTTCTGGTGCTGAAGTGGTACCTGAGGCTTTTGGGGTGTTCTAAATATAGTTTTTTTCTTATTTCTGGGTGTATTGTACAGTATGGCATAACTCCATGTGTACATAGACTTTTTTTGATTATTTGATTGTTCTTGGCTTCCTTATTAAACAGAAACAGACTGAAGCCAAAGCTGGATTGCTGTGCTGTTTGGAGGCCTAGGTTGCACACTGGTAGACAGGAGACTTTATCAAACAGATTGTTATTAAATAAAAATTTATAAGCTAGGACTCCATTCATATTCTAAAATGTAATTATTGCTTTGATTTCAGTTTGGCTACAGTCTTGATATTACATTGAAACTAGCAGAAAAATTAAAAGGAAGAAATTAGTAATTGGGTACATAGAGGTGAAATGTGATTGATTTCTTACTGTTGCAGTCAAATTTGCTCGCGTGTTTGCTTTTTGTGGTTTTTTTTGTTTGTTTTTTTTTTTTTTTTTAATTTTGTTTTTGTTTGTCAATAACTTGGACTTAATATAGCCAAAAGGAGTCAGTAATAGTTTAGGTAGGGGCACGTTCTTTTGGCAGAATTGGAAAAAAAAAAAAAATTAAAAAGTGAGAAAAAGGGAAAGTTGAGTTATTATGGAAAAAATGCTACAAAAGTAGCGCCACAGCATTTTTTCCAGTAAGCTTGGCACTCTTTGCTGAGTTTTGCACTATACAGCCATTAGCAGGCTGGTCAATGCATTGCTTTATGAGGCAATTATTTCAGCATACTCTATTCAAAATACACATTAGAACTTAACCTTCTGAATCCTGAAGTAGCATTTTTATCACCCAACATTAGAAAAGAGCTGGAGTCAGCAATTTCCCCTTTCTTTTTATGATCTGGTATCATTAATAAAGCATTGGCTGGTAGCTTCTTACAGTTCTCCAGGATAATTTGTGACACAAAAGGTGCTACTGTGATACAGTTGTCTGTTGACTTACTCAATAGCAGGGGAAACATAGAAATTGTGTAAAAATAAAAATGAGTAAAAGGGGGATAAGAGCACTTAAAAAAATGTAGGACTGATACACAGCATATTAGGCCTGCTGCTGTTGGATATGCACAAATAGAAATGGGAAGTTAATATGGAATTTCTAATTAGGGTCACATACTAATGAACTCCCTCTTCATGTTAGTTTTATGCTGCTTCAGAAATTTTTTATCATATGCTTAAAAATTTATGGCTAGAAACATTAATGAAAATGAAGCGTGAATTGGAAATTGTGCTATTATGGAGATGAGTATGGCCGTGGCTAGTCTGATTTCTAAGGAGGGATCCTTTTATTGCCATTTTTCTGAGGGATGAGAAATGATACAAGTAAAATTAATGACTAGACGTATTCATTGCCCTGGCTTGGCTGGCATTATTATATTTAAAGTTATAAAAGCTGGATTTAATAAAATTTTGAATTAATTATAAAGGAAAATTTAATCGTAATTGGCAGACTTGTGTAAGAATAAAACCTGTAAATCAGCAAAGTGTGAAATTAATGAAGTGCATATGTTTTTATATACCTATACATGTCTGTATATATAAAATACACAGCTTTCTATATAAATAGACACACTGATACACACATATAGATACAGTGAATATTTTTATACTGCCTTTGTTGATAAGGGCTGTTTCCTTTTCTTGTTGTTTGACAACACAATTGCTCTTAAGTTCTGTGGATGAATGTTTGGGTGTAAATTTTCCAGAACTGGCGTTTGTGTTCCGGGTATCTTGCAAAAATCAATTTGGCTTGCTAGTTAAAATGTCAAACCCCAAAACACTACCTGTTGTATTGTTTTTTTCAGTCCCACGAAAATTATCATGCGATCTTGTATAAAATATATTGAAAACATCTGGTAGTCTGTCTCGTTGGAATTGCCTTTGGAAATAGTCTAGTAACTTTTGACAGCTTGGCTTTACAAGGATATTGATTTCACTGTGGCTTTATCATGGAAAACTGATGAATGGTCAAAAGCTGAAAGTGATGTGAAACTCAGTTTATGGTTTTTTTATATGAAATGCATGTAATAAAATAAAGTAGGTTTATAAAACATAGTAAGGTATGCCCTTGTGAAAGCATTATAGTTACGAAATAATTTTGCAGCATTTTCATGTTGTGGATTACTTGACTTAGGGACACTAAAAAACATTTCCAGGCTTGCCAGAGAAGGACAAAGAAAGGAATGCACTTATTAAAACCAGTAATGTACGTTGCTAATAATTCTGTGGTATTTGTGAGAAGATAAGCTTGCATATTGCACTGCTTTATAACTTTATAAGTGCTTCCTTTTGAAATAGGCTATTAATACTGTACAGAAACCAATATAGAATAAATATTGTTTCCTTAGTCCAATAACAAGGAAAGGAAGACAGCAGAAACACAAATAACTGAAGGGGCATGAAACATGAGAAACAGGAACTGCAATTTGGATGGAGAAATATCTTTTTCTGTAGAACTGGAGAACTGAATAGGAAGAAGTAGAAACAACATTGTCCATCTGTATTGCACTGGCTGCAATAAAAGAAAGTAAGGAAAATATAGGAAACTAAATTGATTTCTTTCTGGAGGAAGTAATTACTTCACTGGTCAATTAAATATAAACACAATGAGAAGGTGTTGAAGTGGAAACGCTTGTGTCAGTTCTGTGGAACAGTGCATTGCTGTGTGTATAAAATCCCCTAAGGGCTTGAGGTACATGTTAATCTACAGTTGAGTTGGGTCCTGTTCTGTGGGGAGGGGAGGGAGAGAGACACAGTGCACGTGTCTTTCAGGAACTCAGAAAGGCCTGAAAACCAATGGCTTGATAAAATGGCAGTTTTAATAAGTTAGAAAAAAAAAGAGGCATAGAGAGAGTAAATCTTGCATCCCTTTACATGGTGGGAACCCCATGTTCATGTAGGATTGGATGGGCTCTGCATGGGGGTCCCACAACATGTTGCACAGATCCTTTCTGTGGAGTTTCCTCCTGTTTTGGTCATTTAAGCTATTGTATCATTATCTTACAAAATCCAGCTGTAATCATAAAGGGTGTTTGCATGAGAGCTGCTTGCTGCACTGTTGGGTAAAGGCAAGGCCAGGCAGGTGGCTCCTTGCTGACTGTTAGCTGGCTGAGGTTCTCCTGCAGCCCAGTGCTCTGTGAAACACAGTCTGAAGGCCACTCTGGGGTCCCCACACAGGCCAGTTCCTACTCAAGTGAACTGTTACGTGTCTCACCAATGCCTCAGTGTACAGTGGGCACCCACTCAGGATTACGGTGTTGGGATTAGATTGTGTAAAGGTAAACATTGTCCTCGGACAGCTATCCTTGAGGGCTGAATAGCTGCAGGGTAGATGCAGTGAAATGAGAGCCATTACCAAGCTGCTTCTGAAAATTCTTCCAGCACTGAATCCTCCAGAGCAGGAAATGTTCTGCCCTTTAATACATGTTATCAATTCAGACTATTTTGAGGGTGGCAGGGAATGGAAAAATGAAAATAAAAATTTGCAGTATAAAATGCTGTGTTGTGGCTGGATTAGTAAATCCTGAATTCAAACTGACAACTGTGGAATTTATGAAAAAATATTTTTGTAAATTCTCTAGAAGTTTTTCTTTAGTTTTCACAAAAAGAGCGGTGTCAAGTCTGGTTAAGATACCTTGAGCAGGGATAAGGCTGTCATCTAGATGAATGTCCAGGCTTGGATGTCATGCTCCAGAAACGTGGGGCCCACTGGAGAGCGTTCAGAGAAGCAGAGCATAACCTACCAAATATGATGGGGAGGAAAAGGCGAACCAGTCCTTGTCGTCATCTTTTCTCCATGCTACTCAATAGTTGTATCATACTTCCCTTCTCTCATCTCTTTCAGGCGGAGTGATTATTTTATGTTCAGTATTTCCTTTTAGAAGAACTGTTCCATGCCTTTGGTTCACCTTTCTGCTTCTGATTTGTGTTGTCATTAAACAAGATAAAGAAATGAGTGACTTCTTGAAGGTTGCAAAGCAAACTCGGTCTCCAGAGTTTGACTAGTGGAGTTATCACTAAACCGTTCTTCCTCCATAAGAATGTAATAGAAGACATAAGCCATAAATAGAAAAAAATTAAAAGGAAGTTGCCTCATTCCAAGCCAAAAGTTCAGTTTTCATTCTGGGAAGGATGACAAGTAAAATTTTTAAACAGATAAAATTATAAATGGAAAAAGGGAGAGATTATGAATTCTCTTGCAGACTCTTCTTCCCTTCTCTTGCTGTTTTTGACTCCGAGAGGTCACGTGAATACAGCCATGGTGTATTCAGGTAATTGAAATTACCAAACTGGGCTAAGATTTGTTTGAGCTTTTTCAAGAATACAGGAAAAGGTACCCAGGTACCATCTTGATTGTATGTAACTGTGTTTCTAGGCTACAGCCTAACAGAATGTGGTATGGTCTGCATTTTAGTTCAACCTGTATTCTCCTTGCATTGCAAGTAAGCTACAGTTTTCAGGATTGTGCCCGTCATTTGCAAGAAGCCTGCCCTACGCTTTTCTCTTCTTGGGATGTGTAAGGGTGCTTTAATAGTGTCCAGTTCTTTGGTTCTTGGAACGTATAACTTGTATTTGGCTATAGGAGCCGGCAGACTATTGGAATAATTGTATTGCGGTTTGCAGACACGTTACTTTTACCTGGATAAGAATTCTGGCAATCGGATTACTTCATTTTTGAAAGCCCTTACTACAGTAAAAAGAGAAAGATAAACCTACAAGGTCCAAAATATTTCAAATTTGGTATAGAAGTGCAAGGAAGAATAGGGATTTGTAACAAAGTAACGTATATAAAAAGTTTATGCCATGGCTTGCTTTGTTAAAACTCAGAAATATTACTTACCAAGCAGAGGACTATATATCCTGAAAAATACTGAAAGAGAAATATTAATAGATTGAAGGCTAGTGTGTAATATGATGGAAAATTATGAAATGCTGAAATGTTTCGCAAAGGCTATTGTATCTTGATTTTTGAGAAGGTGGTTGAGAAGATAAATTTCCTGTGCAAATGTTATTAATTATTAGCAAAGTCATAATCTAGTAAGTCAAACATACTTAAGCGTATTTGATCTGGCATAGTACTGTAAGAAGCTCAGTAGCTGTATAACTGTTAACCATGTGAGCCTGAAATTATTGTCTGTTATTAGAGATGTTAGGAGGGGGGTCAGCAATACTGACACTCCGGACTTTAGGAGGGTAGACTTTGACTTGTTTGTCAGACTTTGACATGTTTCAGAGGTCACTTGATAGAATCCCTTGGGAGTCAATTTTGAAACATGTAGGAGTCCAGGAAGGCTGGACACTTTTTAAGAAGGAGCACAGGAGCAGGCCATCTCCATGTGCTGTAAGACAAGTCGGGGGTGAAGACCACCGACCTGGCTGAATAGGGAGGTTTGGCTTAAAATCAGGGAAAAAAGGAGGGTTTGTGGCCTCAGGAAGAAGGGGCAGATGACTCATGACGAGTATAAGAATGTTGTCAGGTCATGCAGAGAAATAATTAGAAGGTCAAAAGCTGAACTAGAAGTTAATCTGGCTTTAGAAGTGAAAAGCAATAAGAAAAATTTCTATAAATACATTAACAATAAAAGAAAGGCCAGGGAGGGCCTCCATCCCCTGCTAGGTTCAGGAGGAGATGTGGCAATAAAAGACAAGAAGAAGGCTGAGGTGCTTAATGCTGCCTTTGCCTCAGTCTTTAGTAGCGGGAACGTTTGCACCAGGGAATGTCATTCCACCTAGACAAGAGCTGGGGGCCAGGAACACAATGTCCCTCCTACAATTCAGGAGGAGATGGTCCATGACCTGCTGCTCAGTATCAATGTGCATAAATCTACAGGTCCGGATGTGATACATCCCAGAGTGCAGAGAGAACTGGCAGGGGTGCTCAGCAGGCCACTGTCCAGCATTTATCAGCAGTCCTAGCTGACTGGGGAGGTACCAGCAGATTGGAGGTCAGTCAATATAACACCCATATATAAGAAGGTATGGAAGGATGATCCAGGGAACTACAGGCCTGTCAGTTTGACGTCAGTACCAGGGAAGCTGATGGAGCAGATCATCCTGGGTTCTATTATACAGCACATGCAGGACAACCAGGTGATCAGGCCCAGTCAGCATGGGTCTATGAAGGGCAGGTCCTGTTTAACAAACCTGATCTCCCATATGCCAGGGTGACCTGCTTGTTGGATGAAGGCAAGGCTGTGGATGTTGTCTATCTTGACTTTAGTAAGGCATTTGACACTGTTTCCCATGGCATTCTATTAGAGAAATTGACTGCTCTTGGCTTGGATGGGCATATGCTTTCCTGGGTGAAGAACTGGTTAAATAGATAAGTCCAAAAAGTTGTGGTCAATGGAGTTAAATCCAGTCGTGTCGTGTCCCCCAGGGCTCAGTAGTGGGGCCACTCCTGTTTAATATCTTCATGAATCATTTGGATGAGGGGATAGAGTTCACCCTTGGTAAATTTGCAGATGACACCAAGCTGGGTGGAAGTGTCAATCTGCTTGAGGGTAGGGAAGCTCTACAAAGGGATCTAGACAGACTGGATCACTGGGCCAAGGCCAGTTACACGAGTGTCAGTAAGGCCAAATGGTGGGTCCTACATTTGGGCCTCAACGACCCGCAGCAGCGCTGCAGGCTTGGGGAGGAGTGGCTGGAGAGCTGCCAGGCAGAGGACCTGGGGGTGTCAATCGACAGCCACCTGAACATGAGCCAGCAGTGTGCCCAGGTGGCCAGGAAGGCCAATGGCATCCTGACCTGTATCAGGAACAGTGGGATCAGCAGGAGCAGGGAGGTGATCTTTCCCCTGTACTCAGCTTTGGTGAGGCTGCATCTCAAATACTGTGTCCAGTTTTGGGCCCCTCTCTACAAGAAGGATGTACAGAGGCGGGCTACAAAGCTAGTAAAGGGTTTGGAGCATGTCTCTCATGAGGAAAGGCTGAGAGATCTGGGGCTGTTTAGCCTTGAGAAAAGAAGGCTGAGGGGAGACTTTATTGCCCTCTACAGCTGCCTGAAGGGAAGTTGTAGTGAGTCGGGAGTTGGTCTGTTCTCCCTGGTGACAAGTGACAGAACAAGAGGAAATGGCCTGAAGTTGCACCAGGGGAAGTTCAGGCTGGATGTTAGGAAGCATTTCTTTCCAGAAAGGGTTTTCAGGCATTGGAATGGCCTCCCAGGGAGGTGGTGGAGGCACCATCCCTGGAGATTTTGAAAAGCCAGGTAGATGATGTGCTTAGGGACATGGCTTAGTGTTTTTTGATAGGGCTAGGAACAAGGTTGGACTTGATGATCTTGAAGGTCTCTTCCAGCCAAAACTATTCTATGATTCTAACCATAAAAAAAAAAGATGTTGCCTCGTGTCTCATAAATACTGTTTTATCCTGCATTCAGCTTTTGGATTAATATTTTTTTCTCAGTATTTTAGAGTTACAGTCATTTGAAACCTTGAAGCATGTGATAACTGTGATGAGCAGAATGAAGCATGTTGAATTTGTGCTTGTAATTGCCAGTGTGAGAAGCATTCCAGTAATCTTCCTCTGCCCAGAGGAAGAGGCTGTCACAGTGCAGATGCCATACTCGCGCAAATGAAGCAATGTCAATTCACATCAACAGAAGGGAACTAACAGAATTAAGATTCAGGATTCTTACTCTAAACTGTGAGAAGAATCTCACCCTAGACTCTGAATTTACTCCTCTGCGCCATATTAGGAACTCCAACCCTTCTTTTAATTAATATTGTTATATTTAATTCATGTTGCTAGCATTAACTTGGTATTTTACATTGCTTTTACCTTTCTATTCTCCGTTAAGAACTCATTTCTCATAATTTCTAGAAAATGCTCTTAAACTGTTGGAATCCGAGACATTTATGAATGCTGCTATGTAAAAGCTAAAGAAAGTTGATGTGAAAACATTACAGCACATCACTTGATGAGGTAACTTAATAGTACTGCTACTAGCAAGCTTAATCTTAATGGCTTTTACAAACTGGTTTATTATATTGAAGTGCTTCTATAAAAAGTATGGAAATATAGAGACTATGTGGGAAGCCTGTCTGAGTTTTATTTTGCATGTTTTAATTTTGTGAGGACAAATAATTGCAGAGTTTTAAATTGTATATAGTTTTGCAACACAAAAATAAAATTTACAAAAATAAGACTGCAACTTTAAAACATAGTCATCAGCTGTAAATGCAGTGATTAGTCAACTCATCTCACTGCATAACAGATGCTATTTGACGTTTTGCAAACCACAAGATTATTCTGAAGCTTTTCTTTTCTCTGAATCCAAAATCAGCTAGGAGGGCAGGCAACCCAGGTGAGGTTGTGCTGTGTCAGGATCAGCAGTAAATCAAGGTGTGGATGTGGTGATGGTCCAAACCCACTGGTCTTGGTTGTTACATGTAGCTAAGATGAATGGCCTGGCTCCTTCTCACTTTATTGCATTTTTGTGAGTTACAGACATACTGCAGTTTTGATTCTGCAGCCTGAGTCAACAGGGCTGCATACAAGTAGAAAACATACCTGGAGACATCCTGATATTTTCTTTTAGTGTAAGTTAATTTTTTCTCAATTATTGTCTTCATGTGTGACAGGTCTGTAAAGGTAGAGAAATTGCCTTTTTTAAAGCAGAAGCTAACCAAGCCATATGGGGGCAGAGAGGGAAGACTTTGTAACTTTAAGTTAACATCAGTATCACATGACACAGTCACAGTCCCTGTGTTGTGTTTTTTTCCCTAAATCATCTAGCTGTGAAGTATAACAGTCATTTTGTGAATTAACCTGTTTGGATGCTTTTCATTAGCTGAGAACTGGGTTAAAATGTGTTGGGCTTCTTAAGTCAATTTTTATCTTTTGCCTCTGAACTTTAAGGACTGAAAAGTTTTGTAATAACTAGCATGAGCTGAAAATAATTGAAATAGAAACCATTTCTAACCTAAGGCTAGTCATGTATTGCTGTACTCTCAACAGCTAACACACATAGATGCGCACAGAGATCTATATGTGTATAGTAGTCACATAAAAAATACATAGAAAAAATACTGAAATAGAACAGCTTGTTGGCTGAACAAATGTTATGCTTGATTGAAACATACATAGGACATTTTAAGTATATGCTGGGCTACCTCACTACAAGCTTAAAGACACCACATACTGTGTTACTCGTTCCTTTCTAATTCAAAGTCATGCTCCTGTACTGCACCAATAGAATTTTTTTAGGCTTATATTAAATAATGAATTTTCACAGTACACACCATAAAATGAATTGGCAGATTTTGTGAGTGATTGCACTGTAAATCTGAAATGAGACTCACTTCGTCACAGTTTCACTTCTTCCCACCAACTGTTCAAATGCCTCAGGTGCCAGAATGAATTAGAAAACCCTGTGAGAAAGGATGGCAGTTCTGCTGATGACAGTGAAAATGCAACACTTTTTTTTCTGCTTTTAACAAAACACGGTGAGCACAGTGTGAAGCTTTACGTTTTACAGTCCTGGCCTGGGTCATAAGATGATTCTATTCAATGCATCAGTTCCCTTTATGTTTATAATCAGAACTAATGCTATAAAGTTATATCCTGCAGGTATTTAACCCTGTTTTCCAGCATTTCTTTTTGTTATACATTAATATATGAAACATAGCTGAGTAGTACACAGTGACAGGAAAAAAAAAAACAATGTGAAGTGGTAGTAGGCCTTTAAAATTACATTTTCATGACTATCTGATACTAGCACCATTTTACAATAATGCAGTCATGTTTTAAAGAAATCTTCCCTTTGTTAGTCATAAAATGAGTTTAGGTTCCCAAAGACATTGTAGGGAGCAGCTGTTATTGAAGTCCAAGTGTGCAGCAGGAGGCAGTTGACAGTGGCTCTTTTAATCATGTAGTCCTAGGACATAATGCTATTAATGTGCCTCAGTTGGTAACAGAAAGTACCACCAGTTTTATTAGGGTTCTAATTTGCCCCCAAAGTTTTAACTTTTCTTAACAAAAAAGTTTTGTTGTTCTGAAATAACATAAACCTTTCTCATAAACCTAAAATAAGCTCCAGGGAGAGATTTTTCCATGCTATTGTTAATTTTCAGAGGTAATGAAGAGCAGTTTTACTGGGAATTGGTGGATTAGTTATAAATTGCTTAATATTTCTGTCCTAGCCTGAATAAGACTAACAAAGTGCACAAGCCCAGGAAAGCCACAGACTTCGCTTTTATGAGCCAGATACAGTTTTTGCATTAACATCATGCAAAAATCAAACCAACATGGTCAAACTTTCATTTTGTTCAACAGAGTATGCTGCTGTGCAGACTGGATTTTGTTGGGTTTTTTTCCTTGGTGAATCAGATGCTGGTTAATAGACTGTTTCCGCAGATCAGGCTTAAAAGCCTTTCTGTGTCCATGTATTGGAGTAGCCATGTCAGATGAGAAAAATCACAGCAGTGCAATCACCCACGTTTCTCCATAGCTGGGTCACTGTTCCATGTGGTTGGAGAACCTTTTCACTCATTAATACATCTGGCACATGCTGTGTGTGATCATAAAGTTCCTTAGAATCGCTTCTCCTAAGCAAGGTTAGCAGGAAATGCTCGTGCGTAAAGAGATGAATTTGATGTATAGTTAGCTCCATAATTTACAAGTTACTTAGCATCTCAGGTAGGAGGTATGGACTCATAAATGGTATTTATTTAATAAATAAATCATAAATAACAATAAAAAACATTTTCTAATTATTTTAAGATATTAAAGTACAAGTAGGATGATTATGTATTATATGTATCTTTTGCACATATTTATACTTACATATAATTATCATTTTGCTGTTTTATTTTTTTAAATAAAACACAATATAAACTGGTAAAGGAAAATAGATCACACCGGATCCAACAACCCAAGAGGTGAGGCTGTTGCTGCACCACATCTACAGGTCCAACCAATAGCAAGGGTGAAGATTTATTCCAGCAGGCATGCATATGTGCATGTGTGCTGTGTGCCACACAGATCCCAGATGGGTACTCAAAGCAGCCAAATGAACACAGCAAGCATTGATGGCCTCATGGAACCTCACTAGTGAGAACATGTCTGTGTGTGTACACAACACGGATCCCTCCAGCAGCTGGGCACAGACATGTAAGCACATCAAGATCTCTTTTCATGTAATTTGGATATTAGTGAGCACTGTCCATTACATCATCCTAAGCGAGTTGATTTTTACTCTTTTGGCAACATTAAAGCTTACCTGGTAATGCTGTCATCCTGTTTGCTAATTACCAGACAAAGCACTGATTAGGCTTAAACTCAAACAAATAGATTTTATGTTGCCTGAAGTCTATAGATCAAAAGTTAAACCAGAGTTCTTTTGAACAAATAACTAATAGTGATTAAGAGCTACCTTTTTTTTTCTCTTGTACCTTTCAATTGATTAATCAATGACACCATGCACTCCTACAAAGTCAATAATTTAGAAACTGGAAAAACAATGAATTCCAGAAAGGATAAGAGTCAGCATGACAACAAAATGACACAAGTGATCCTGAATGTAACATTTAAAGTATAACACCATTCTACTTTTTTTTTTTTTTTTTTTTCCGTCTTCCACAAAATCTCAGCATTGCAAGCAAATTAATTAGTATCTGTTTTTTAGCTGTGGAGAGGGTAGCCTAAATAATTTCAAGAGTTTAATTGGAAGAAGGGAAAAGAGAAAGGGTGCAAATGTCAGAAGAGCATGGAGTACAGACAAATACATGATGAAGTACCGATGAAGGTATTTTTTTCTATATGTAAAAAAAGGCTTTACTAAGCATCTCCTTGGCAATATAACTTTTCACCATGACTGCAGTGATACATGTTCTATCACTTTTTCAAGGTATAAAAAATGGTTTAGTTTGCACCTTACAAAATCCTGAGAAGTATTTTAATGAATATTAATTTTGCTAAAACTGGTTTTACTTTTGATTGCACGTTTCCAGACCATTTGGTAGTTTGTTACTGCTTTTTGCTTATTCATATGACTACAAAGCCAAGGATATTAGCCATGTGTTAAAGACACCTTGTAATACATGCTGAAAAGTCCAAAGTGAAAATATTATCTTTGCTCAAAGAGTTTAATTCTGAAGACATTTGGAAGAAGGGAATACAAGGAAAGAGTAGACCATCATACTGCCTAATACTGATTCAGGGTACCAGTTTGGTAGCCACCACAGCGAAGTGAAGTAAAGAGAGGTTGAGGAGAGGGGGCGGAATGAAACAGCTCAGCAAATGTAAGGAGTTGCATAAAAGAAAAGCAAAAATGCATATATCTGAAAAATGTTAGAAAGCAATGGCTGTTTGAAGGTGGGAACTGATACTTCTGTTCATGAGATGCGTGGGAAGAGGTAGAACTGTCTTATGGGATAGAGAAGTAAGATGTAAAAATATGACTGAAAAGGTCCAAACAAGTTTATAAAACTGTGTTTACAGCAGCAGTCTAAAAGGTTGTGAGTAGAGAAAACAGCCAAGATGGAGGAAAATGTTACTTGTAAAATGGTGTGATGAAGTGTCAGGTAAGAGTTTGAGTTCTTTGAATGGAGTGCTAGGTCTTGCAAACATTACACAGAAAAGATCTGGAAGTTTTTCCAGGAGTTCAAGGTGATAAATTTATGGAAGGTTGAAAAAGAAGGGTCTAGAAGCCAACGGTCAATAGGAAAAAATAAAGTTCTGATTTGAACTTGAAGCGATTGTTAAATATTCGTGAGGAGATTTGACCAAGACAAGTTAAGATTTAGTACAAATATGTAAATTAGAAAGATGGCCCTATGAGTCATATGAAAATGTCTTTGCAGGTGATAAATGGCCAAAGATAAGATGTGTAGGAAAAAGAGCAGGAAAGCAAGGACAGGCACCTCTTAAGAGTACCTAAAAAAGCTGACAGTAGACAAGAAGATGACATAGATAATGAGAAAGGGTAATTAAAAGAGAAATTATGATCAGCTGTCTGGCTGATGTTATAGAAAGTGGTTTACAGATTAGATGACTATGAACATGAAGCTTTTAGCCTTGGCTTAGAAAACATTCATTAGAAGGCTTTGCCAACCAGATTTCCTTAAACAGATGGATCACATGGGAGAACAGAATGGGAACTGTTGAAGGGGAAGTCCATGCTATGATTGTGAACACTGCATTCAGCAAGTCTGAAGAGGTGATCCTACATAGAAATGCAGCAAGCAGAATATTTGATCTTTGTCTTAAAATGTGAGACGCTAGAGTGGAACAGGATGAGTATTTATGGACAGGTATAAAGAAAGGAAACTAATGTCAAAAAGTGGCAATGAGGAGTAAACTTACAAGCAGTAACAGAGGTCTTAATACTTTTAAGGAGAGAAAAGGTTTTATGGATGGCTTTAAGCAGGGCTAACTGCTTCTGCACCAAACCATGATAAGCACCTCTGTGAACTGCATTGCACTACTAGTCTGTGTCTGTGTTTTGAGGGGTTGCATCATGGGTGAGACCGATGTGAATTTCTACATTCTGTTTGTGTAAGAAGGCCTTGCCTTAATATGCAAAAGAAATACTCAGCTTCAAAATATTGAATAATGAGTTTTGGTGAAATTAAGATTAAATTCAGCCTTTCCTGAATATCAAGTTGACAAATCATTTAGATTATATGATTATAGGGGAAATAATAGCAGCTGTGATCGTATGAGACAGCCTTGTAGGTAAAGCTGAGAATGTCTTGCTGTGTAACAGCCAAGATCTCCAACTAGTATCTGTGAACAAAAAATCTCTGCACAGTTTTCACAAAAAGACTGGCAACAGACAATATATTCTCCACTTTGATAATGGAATGAAAGTTTAGAATAAAAGCATACAGTAACACATAACCTGTTACAGTTAGTCTCTTCCCTAAATTCATATTTTCTTGTTTTAAAGAGAAAAAAATAAAGTTTCCTAAGGAGGCATTCTAGAGCAGTGCTGCTTTACATAATGCTTATCTTTTTCTCGTAGTTTCCCTTCATTTGCTTTTAATAATACTTAAAAAATAATTTAGTCTGCAGGTGTAACCAAATCTGAGTCTTTAGGCTATTCCAATCACACAGTTAGTATGTAATTATTACAAAGATGCAAGTTACTGTTACACCTGATTATAGTTGGAGGAGAAGATAATTGAATTAAAACAAAATAAGAGTTCACAGAAAACTTCTTTCTCAGTACTTTTGCTATTTTAATCACATTTCACTTCAGTGTTTTACAATATTTTGGTTATTCACTTGTTTTCTATATACTAACTTCACTGACCATTTGCCTTAGTTTGAGACAAAATTTATTTTTCTCTGTGCTAACCTGCTGAAATGCTGTAAAGCAAAATAGTGACAGAAAATTAATAATCCCTGAAAGTCTGTGATGTGTTATGAATATTTTTTTCCTTGTTCAAATAGTTCTAGGGGAATTTTTAGGGAAAAAGTGTCCTTATTTATAATGAGCAACTTTCACACTGGCAGCAGCTATCCTAGAATTTAAGTTATCTATATGATCTTGATTAGTTGTCTTTGCTTGTATATGTAAAAACACCTTAGTGAGTGTTTTACAGATGCTATATTGCATACCACAAGCTATGATGAGTATAGAAAGTAAAAAGAAGAATGTTTTCTTGTGGTATGTGGCCTAGATTGAGATAAAGCAGGTTAATGCTAAAATAATAATAGGTTACCTAGAAGGTAGAACTCTTAAGTTCTGTTGTCTTGATCTTCTCTCTTTGCCATCTCTTGCTAAAAGCAAGAAATAAGTTTGTCCTTTTTCTGCCATCCTTGCTTCTGCTAATAGTTTTTATCCCAAACAAAAGGTGAAGAAAGTTGAGAAAATGAAGATTACAGGCATGAAGTAAATGAGAACCAAAAAAGCTCAGTTATAAGTATGTTCAGCTAAATATGTTTTCTCCCAGAAACATATTCCTACCTCTCCTACTTGCGATATTGACTTTTTTGTGCTGTTGGAAGTATAGTAAGAATTAGAGTTAGAAAAAAGATTGTTAAATATGCTATAAAAGTGAAGGATCAAAATTATTTTATTATTTTTATTTTAAGGAAGGTCAAAGCTCCTTGAAATGGTAAATGAGGAAGATCCATGTTGATATATTCTGCCTGGATTTCCAAAAGACATTTGGCAAAGTCCCTCGCAAAAGGCTCTAAGGAAACTATGCAGACTTGTAACAAAGTAGAAGGTCCTTGCGTAGGCAAAAATAATGGTTCAAGGTGAAAAGGAGAAAGCAATTGATGGTCAGTGTTCACAGTGGTATAAGTTTATCTTCTGGGACCCATGCAGATCAATGTATTCATTGAAAGAGAGGTCATTTAGCAATCAGATTTATTGATAATACAGAGTTGTTTAGAATATTTGAGATAAGGATCAAGTAAAAATTTGTAGAACTTTGAAGCATGAGAAAAAGACAAACCAAACTTCATGTGTAAAATGATGAACGTGAGCTGAGTAGAAGCAGAAACAACCTGAAAAAAACAAAATACGGGAAATACAGGAGAGGTCTATAAAATCATGTGTGATAAGAAAGTTGGACAAAGATTTATTTGGGTGAGGTTTTCTTGTTTGGCTGGTTTCATGTTTTGTTTGGTTGGGGTTTTTTTTCCTTTGATCCTTCCACTGCCAATAAAGCACCTCAAATGATGCAAGCAGGTGTCAGGTTCAGAAAGAACAAAAGGTGCCATTACTGCCTACAATGTATACACAGATGTTGACATTCTTGTAACAGGATGATGAAAATGCTATATGTTTACTTGGGTCCAAGGGAAGACTCGAGAATTTCACAGAAAAGAAATCTGTCAGGAAATATTAAACATAAAAATGTGCCAAGAATTTCACAACCACAAACTATTGGAGACTGGGAGAGCATTCAGGGAACTACTTATTCCTCCTTTGCCCTCCTACAAATCAGTATATATAAAACTAGGAACAGCACAAAGAGAAGAAATGTGAAAGAAGTTTCCTTTAAAGAGAAGAGTTATCTTAGTTAGTACTCCAGTAATTATGGAATGACTACCTGGGGAAAGAAATAAAACAACAGAAGTGGGAGGGGAAGGCAGATGGAATGAAGCTGTTGTCCTAAAAGTAATATTAAAAAAAACTCAGACTAATTATTTTTAATCTGAAGCTATCTGCCTTAGTTATTTACCTGCCCAGCCTGCAGTAACAGCTATATGAATTAGTAGTAACCTAATTATCATCATTAAGCAGGTGTATCCAGTGTGATTTTTCTTCTGTTGGATTTTTACTGTTAGCAAATCTTCATAGCATCCAGAAGTAAAATGTAAAAAAAAGGTAGGCTCCAATTAGGTATACCTAGAAAAAAAAAAAAACAGAAAAAATACATTTGGAATAATTATCTGTTTGCAGTGCAAACTCAGCAGGTTTTGCAAACTTTTAAAATAAGATTATAGGTGAAACAGAAAGCTTACTTCAGCTTTTAAGAAAGAGGTAAGCAATTTTAAACTGTAGTTTTTCCCCAGGGACAGTTTGAAAATATTCCTAGTGAATTAAAGTACAATAAGATTATTTGCTGGATGATAATATTTTTTGTAATAATTTCTTAATTTCTACTATGCTTAATTGTAGATCTCAGGGGTGTGACCTTAAAGCACTATATTTCCATGTTGAAAGTATGGACTGTTTTCCATTTTTCAGTGGGGTTTTTTTAGGTAAGAGAATTTTTCTTTCTTTCCTCCAAATTTTTGAGCAATACAATAAGAAGGTTGCCCATATATTAATGTAGATTGTATTCCTGTCACTAAAGACTTACTCAAGCACTCTGAATTACAAAATATGATCTGCTTTGAGGTAACTCACATTTCAATTAGTTCTGAAAGAAAATCAGGTCCTCAAGTGAAAAAAATTTTGCAATTCACTTGGAGAACAACAAACTGGTCCCCTAAATAGAGGGATATTCCGCCCCCTCACCCCCACCCCCATCTCATAACTGGAAAGACAGCAGGAAAATCCAAGGACATGTTTTAGTTTGTAGTGCTCTGCTCCTACACAGTCTTGATGGGACAATAAAGAGCACTTCTGAGAGTAATGTCATTAAATTGTTTGTTTCTAAGAGATTAATGAGGAAAGAATCATGCCTTTCAAATAGTGCCAAAAAAAACCCAAATCAAAACCAGTTAGTTTCAACTGGAATAACCAGTACCTGACACTTTGGCTCCAGGTTATCCTCTAAGAAAACTCAGGCATGAGATGAGGCAAGAAGGCAGCCAATTCCTATATGAAGCTGTGGAGCTGAAAGATAAATATCACTCCTTAAACATTTCCTGAAAAGGAAAGGGTGCAAAGTCCAAAATTAATTTCTGGGAAATAGCTTTAAGTTAGTGAGATAGTCACTGCTATAAATGGCAATGGCTCACTTTCTTCTCCAATTAGAGAGACGAGATTCGACTCAAGTTAGCCTTGTAAACTTGAAGGGTTATTGGTTATAAAATGAATGGTTATGTTTTCTCCATTTATTTCCTTTTTTTTTTTATTGTGCTGAAACTAATTGATGTTACCAATTTAAACTAGAAAGTAGGTTTAGTCAAGGAGAAAAAAATGTGTTTTGAAGGAATGCAAATTCCTTATAAAATGCTTGAAGTGGTTTTTTTTGTTGGTTTGTGTTTGGGTTTTTTTCCAGTTTACTAGCTTCAATGCATTTACAGAATTATGACTTCTTTGTACCTAGAACTTTTTTCTTTTTTCAGTTGAAAAAATTCTTCTATGCATTGTGGTTGTTTTAACAGTAATATATTATAGGTCAGAGGAGAACCTGTGAAATAAGATAGCCTTTCCCACTCCATTTAGGTAATAAAGCAATAGATCTCACTGCTAAACAAACAAACAAAACAAAAAAAAAAGTAAAAAGGAAATAAAACAAGGAAGTAAAGGGAATAGTGCCTTCAAATCTTAAGTACATGAAACTACAGAGGTATAGCAGGAGTGGGAGGAAAATGTGAAATGAATCTTTGGGAATCAAATTAATGAGAGCACCCCGAGCCAGGTCCATGGCAGAGTTTGCTGCCCACCTGTAATCTCTGTGCTGCTGAGTCTTGTTCAGTCCTTTCCACAGCTTCCTTACTTTATCTCTGCCTGCAGTTGCTCATGTGCACTCCTCTCCTCCTCAGTGGCTGCAAAACTGTAACCTCAACCCAAAGACAATGAATTTTCATCATGCCCTCACAGGAAACAAGCACAAATAGACAACACAACATAATCTAAATTGGAATTCATTAATCAGAAAATTATAAATCACCTTAATTTTAAAATGGACAAAAAGGCTTTCAATTAGTTAGCTACTTTAAAAATTAAATACATATAATAGTGCATGGAACTGTTGTTTGTCTGATAGCTTATGTTTTTGCAGTCGCAGCAAAATAATCCAATCAAGTCTTGGGTGTTTGGGTTTTTTTCCCAGTTCCCAAGTTAGCCTGCCACTTCAGTAATCTGTGTGCACCAGTTTTAGTTATTGCTACTGTTACAAACACAATTTTGATTGTAAATGACATATTATTTTGTGTACATATTGATAGCTTCCCAATGCATTGCATGCTTAGGATTTATGAAGCGTTTAATATGCTTTTTGTTGACACTTCTAAGTCCTCAGCTTCACAGTTACATGGTAGGGACTTGGTTCATATATTTGCTTATAAATAAAAAATGCAGTAGTATATCCTTAAAATTAAACAGAAACTAATTTCAGAATTCTTTTTATAACCTCCTACAAAAAAAAAAAAAAAAAAAAAAAAAGATAGCTTCATCCTGTCTTCTCTGAAGACAAAACCAAATCCTAGCAATTCAGTAACAGGAGGATGTGTGAGTTAAAAGGCAAGATATAAATATAAGTGAGAGATGTTACTTTGAAGTCTGTATCTGTAAATGAGAACCCTCGTTAATGTTTCTTTCCAATCCTAATTTCAGTCTCCACAGCGAGGCACAAGGGGCATTTGAACATACGGAAATCTTGAGCTTAATTGTCCAGATTCTGTTCAGCCATTCCACCTCTTCACGGTGATATGTGCTATTTAGCATTTGTATGCATTAGGTAATGTAGTGAGTGTTTCCTGTTTCAGTCCAATTTATGTATGTTTGGCTGCAGACCAGAGCTGTGGGCACACAGTATGGAATTGTCATAAATCTGCCTATGCCTCCTGTAAGTGCTCTGTTGCTGCAGCTGATAGCCTGCTGCATGAACATTTCGGAATGCTTGCAGAGCAGTGCTGCCTATTCCCAGCAAAATCTCCTAGGGACTAAATTAATGTATCTCATATTGTATTGATTGTAGTCAATAAGTGCCTAAATGATTTGATGCAAGGCAGAGGGATTATGAAGGGAAGAGGGAAGAGGTAGATTGAAAGAAATATGCGGTTTAATTACAGGATGAATTTCGCCTATCTACCTCCCCCTAGGAATTTAACAAATAGGCCTAAGTGCACTTAGCTGTTCTTGACATGTGTTGAAATGATATCTGCCCATGATGAGGGAATCCTGGGAATTGGTCTAAGGGTATTGTCAGGATGAGTGAGCCACAGCAAACTGCTTTTCTGTCTGCAAAAATTGGACAAAAGAAAAACCTACATTAGCAGTTTTGGGTTAAGCTGTAATGATTGTGATTTCCATCACGGAGTTCAGCTTTCTGATTTAATGACACTGGCTCTGTATTTAGAAAGTTGTTGTTAAAAATGGTGTTGAAACACAAGCGAAGAAAGATAAATTTAAGCTGGAATCAAAAATCTATTCATGGTTCTGCTGTTGGTGGAAACTTGATATATGCCTTTCAAGAGAAACATCCAGCTTTATACCTTTTTTTTATGATGTGTTATGATACGTTATGAAACTCAGAATCTCGTAGGTAAACAATGGAGACAGCATAAAACCCAGGGAACACACAAGCTGGAGCTTCAGACGAAATTCTATGGGAAGACAAGCATGGTGAAGACTGATGTTGTGTATTTGCTCATTTTGATTACATCTATAATTCAGAAGGAAGTATAGATTACTTAATGCTTTCTACTGCATTTTATAGTATTTATACTATACTGCTGCAAAACAAAACCTGGCAATACCTTTTAAGTCCTAAGAGACATAAGTTTCTTTGCATTATTTGAAAGCTGCTTTTTCCCAGGCTTGCTGCATTTATGTGTATTACCTCATAAATTACATCTAAGTCTTTTCTCTTGAAAAAATGATAAACATTTATTTCAGGAGGTAGAAACAGAAGGTGAGACTGTGTATCCCATTAGCTAAGCTGCGTGTGTAACACTGCCGGTGTATGTGTGCATTCTGACTATGCTTTTTGCCTATGCAAGGACTGAAAAACCCACAAGATTAGGCTTGGGGTTGTGTGTGTGTTTCTTCTCTGTATAATCCAAATTCTTCTGCCCGCAGTATTCTTTTCCTGTGATTTATGTAGACAAGTTGAAAGCAAGAAATATATTGTTAATTTATTCTACTGTAAAAGACAAATTAGGATTCATGGCTATAGGAAATATTTATTGCTAGTTTTATTTACAAATACAGTAATTGAGGACAGAATTTCAGTTTGTGTAGCTATACCATGTTTTCTTGGAAATGACTCAATTCACGTGCATCTAAATTCCTGACTCGCTCCACTGTTCTACTGATTTTTCAAAGACCACAGTGCGTGTAAATGGGCAAGCATGACAAAGATAACAAATCACAACAAAGCTAACAATTTAGTATTTTGGATTTTTTGCCTGCTGTGCTCCTGAAAACATATATAGAACTTAGGTAAATGTATTTATGCACAAAAGTACAGAAAGACATGCACTTCAGCGTTCACACTGGTTTTAAAGACCACCTAAAAACCAGTGATTTGCGCGTCTGGATTAGCAAGAGAGTTTGGACACTTGTTGTCCTAGCTGAGATTGTTAATAAAGTTTAGCTGCTCTGTGCAAGTATGTGTGAAGAGATCACTGCAGTACCAATAGGTATATGCAGCCATAGTTTCTTCAGAAGGAAGCCGCTAGATTCTGTTTGAATGTCTAACAAGACTACAATAGGCTACACCAATGTCAAAACCAAAATATTTTAGTATAAATTTTGCCCAACATTGACAAAGTCATTTGGTGAATATATAGAAAAAAGCAGCTAATTCCCTTTTTGAAGAGATGAAAAATAAGGGATAAGAAACTTGGAGAAAGCACCAGGAAGTTTTTTGTTTATAGCAGAGCTGGGGTTTTTTTTCTCTAACAACGGATATTTAGTTAACATTTAAAATTTCATTTTTAATCTTTTAATTGCAAAATTTGGGCTTGTTCTCCCATTTCCTGTGAAATGTAATGTAAATTAAAAGCCAGGATATCTGAGATGTGAAAAATTCTTCTTTATGAATGCACTATCATTATTGGTTGATTTTTAGGAATGTCTTTATTTTGTATCTCATTGTTCCATTTCCTGAAACTGAAAAGTAACACAACTTTCTGTTTATGGTGTAAAACTTCTCATAACAGGATTAAATAAAATGATAACTTGTTTCCCTTTGCAACTCTAAATACTGTAGTATTTTTAATGGAAATAAAACAGGATTTTTTTTTTTCTCCGTAAACACACAACATATTAAATACATGTGTAATTATTGGGCATTTTTTTAGCTTCTGCATTAATATGAGCTATCCACCATAGTGTGTCATACTTTAAAGCAACTTCAAAACAACTGTGATGTAATATATGCTAATTGAGGGTAAAATTTTGAGTTCGTACAAATCTTGCACCCATAATTAGGCATCTAAATATAATGGCCTGATTTTTGAAAGATGTGAGCATCTTTGGGCACGGTAACTCAATAAGATTTGCTGTGTTCTGCATTTCTGAAAACCAGGCCATATATGTAGGTATCCTAAGTATAGATTCATGAACTAATTTAACACTTAAACAGACTTTAAATTACTGGGTACATATCTCGGAGAAAAAACAAAGTTTAATGATGGTGATCTTTCTCTGGCTGGCACTGATGACAAAGCATCCTCATGTCAGTGGGAAAGGATCACTCCTTGTTTTTCAAAGTAGTTCTGAAAGCTATGTAACAGTTCAATGTTGTATTACATAATTCCAGTTTAAGGAACAAGCTCTGCCTTTTATAGTCCAAATTTACTAGAAACATAAAGGAAAATTGTTTAGGTAGAGCACTTTCAGTGGAACTGAATTATGTATGGATGCTGCTCTCTTCAAAGCCAGTACATTTAAGGAAATACATTACTTGCTTTGAATAAAACATATTTTACATTTAAAAGAGCATTTACAACTGCCAGTGTGTTTCTTTTTCTTCTTTTATTGGTGGTATTTTCAGGGTTTTCCAGAAAAGTGTTTCGGGGGTTCTCTTGCTTTAGAGTTGGGAAGAAATTTTCATGATTTTAGTTATCAGTGGGTTTTATCTGTAGGTTTAGATTCTTCAAAACAAAACAGAAAAAAATTATATTTAAAAATGTGGTACAGGCATGGATGTGGGTACATTCTGTAGTAGTCAGAGAAAAGACGTTTATTAAAATACTCGGACCTTGTATAGCATTGTACTTTTGTGTATAGGCTGTGCATTATTAGAGAAGGACAGTAACTCAACATTATTCCCTACAGAGAAAATTTTCAAATATGGATAATTATACTTGTGACACAGGGTAACAGAAGAGTGCTATTAAGCAAATACTGTGGCTCAGTATTTCTTCCAGTGTCCCATCACTTCATTCTTCTCCCATTGTGGAGAGAGATTTTCCTGCAACACGTATCTACCATTTGGAAGAAGAGTATGTTTTAAAAAATTATTACAAGTAAGTATCACAGTGTTTGCAAAATATGAACAATCAATTTGTTGTATTTCCACATTCCATGAACGTTCTGGCCTGTCCAAACAAAGAATGAAAATAACTTCAATCCTGTGAAATCTCTGCAGTTCCTTCAAAGCTGTCTTTCAAAGTGCAAAATTTAGCTATCAGCCTGGTTGTTCCTGAGACAACCAGGAGAGTGGTTTTCTGTTATTTGTTAAAATATTTCCGGTGATGAATTTTGTGACTTTCTTGATCCCTTTTCTTTTCATGTGACGTGAATAATTCATAAATACTTTGTGGTTTAGGCAGCAAGGTGGGAGCTGAAGTATCTTTTTTAAAAAAAAAAAACAGCCCAAGAAAATCTGTAGCCAGAATGACAAATCTTTAGGCACAGCTATAAAACATACAGATCAGTAGCATAGAGGGCATAAGAATATATTGACTGTGGCCCAGACTCATCAGAAGATTGATCAATCCAGCTGACTTGCATTAATTGTGAAATAGAAAGAACGATGCGATCAATGATAGGCATGAAAGTGCAGCGGTAACGATGCCACATCTAGCTAATCCAATAATGGAGAACCTGATGTATAGCATATTGGAATTCCACTGTTCAGGCCCCTGTCACAATAAAGTATATCCTGCAATTATGGGGGAAAATTGAGCAGGCAGCAGTTGAGCTGGCCTAATCGGCCAGTGCCACAGTGGTTTTCCTGATTAAACACTGTGTTAAGTGGCACTCAAACACTGCAACTTGTCTGCATTATAAAAGATAATCCTTAAATTAATGTGAAACTTTGTATTTTAATCAAAGCAAACTATGAATATTAAGATGTGTGGAAGATTTCTAGTTAACTGTGAATATTTTAACAATTTATAAACTGGTCTCTCACTGTTGGCTACAAGGAGAAAGGACCATATGCTGAATTGAGCGCCACCCGTTTCCCATGCTGAAAATCAATTAAACTTTGTACAGGCTTGAAGACCTGATGGGAAAAATAATATACTTAACAGGCCCTTAGAGAATTCAAATTTACTTAACTTCTGTAAATACTTGCCTGTAGTCACTTTTGTTAGTCTGCTCAACGTTAAATGTTGTTTGGGGGGAATATATAGGTTTTCAGAAAATAGCAATATAAGTACAGCCAGACCTGCAGTTCAAGTTTTAGAAATCAGTGGTCATCTACCTGTAGTAAAAGCAACCAAAATCCCCTCCAAAATACAGCATTTGTCAAATTAATAAGAACTGAAAGCTGTTTACTTCCTGAAAGTATTGACTTTTCTGCTATTATTTCAATAATGATACTAAATTTTTATTATTAAGTTTACCTGTATGAGCCTACCCATTTTTGGCTTGATGTTTTAAGACACGTCTCTGTGTGGAGGATGCTACAAGCCTGCACTGACCAAGCAGGAGCATCTCAAAGGTTCCTGCTTAAAGAGCGTGTGCTCTTCAGTCTTGCCTGCTTCCTGAGACCAGATGGTCCACAGCTTGGTTCTTTCTACTCTGTTTAGAAGGGAACATTCAGAGCAATAGTTGAGCCCATGACCGTTTCACCTTATCCCTTGTCAACAGTGTTTCTCAATTTGTGGGTTTTTTGTTGTTGTTGTTCTGTGTTTGTTTTGGTTTGGTTTTTGTTTTGTGGGGGTGTGTGTGTGGAGATGAATGTTGAGCAGCTCTGAGACCAGTCATTTAAGGAGTACTAGGACTGTTGTTTCTGTGTGGGTTTCTGCAATTACAGCAAGGGAAATGGATGGCTGCCTAACCACGGAGGAAGCAGCTCAACCAATCTGTAGATAATTCTGCTTTGCCTTCTGTAAGTCACTGACTGCTTGAATTCCAGTACTGGGTGGTTATTTTTATGTTTCAGCTACAGAAATTTACCACTTTTCATATATAAATGTTTGTATATAAATTGTACTGAGGTTTTGACACTACATGTTCCTTGAGACTCTTCAGTAGAACCTGGCACCATTTCTACATGCAAATTTAGAGTGTTTTTTTCACAAGAAAAGAACGTTGCTACTCTGGCTGTGCTTCTTTCCTTTAAAGACTTTGAGGCAGAGAAGCCTGAAGATAAATATTTAAGCAAATAGCATACAAACAAAAAGATTCACATTCCTGTGTGTTGAAGTATACAGGTTACAACTCCAGTGAGAGATTAGGAGCTTTGCACATCTTTCTTAAACACATCTTTGATTCTTGAAGAGTTGGCTGGAGAAGCTGATGGGCATGTGCAATCACTAATAGTCCAGCCATCTTAGTTTAATGCCCTAGTGCAGAAAAGCCAAGACTTTAAGACTTCAGCTCGCATCTCCTATTTCCTTTGAATGCAGTGTAATTTTCTCAGTATTGTTGAGAAACTATCAGCCAGTATTTGCACAGGGCTTTTCTTCTTCCCCTCTAAAGTGGATTACACCTGTGGGGAATAAAATAGCAAGAGAAACAAGTTTCTTCACATGGTTACACTGGGAAAGCAGGGGCAAAATTGAGGAGATAATTTATCCTAAAGCTTCTAAATATTTCAAAGTGTTTGTTTTCAATATGAAAACGTAATTAAAAACTAGATTAATCAAGTCCTGAAATTGATTTCAGGCTGCTTAAGTGAACTGACAGCAAAGACTGTATCTTTTTGTTTCTCTGCAAGAGGAAAATAGAATTAATGTTCTTCAGATTTTTCCCTTAAAAATACTGCAGTATAACCAAAAAATAAGGAAATGTAATACTACCATATGAGATTTTAATAGCATCTTTTTCTATGAGGAAATGCATGGTACAGTGTATATTTCATAAACATATTTTTGATTGCATGAAGTGTTAACAGTTAGCTTTATACCTCTCATCATAAACATAATAATCAAAGAAAAGGTGAGTTCAAGCTCTGTGATGGTAAATAATTGCTGTGGAACAAACCCTTGCCTTCCCTCAATCTTTATTCGTTTATTTTTGCCACTAGGGAATTAGTTTAATACATGAAAACTGTATTCAAGTTCTGTTGCAGCACTAAATGAGACCTACTAGACCTTATTACTTTCCAGGACAATTAATTTCAAGCCAGCCCATGTTAAAGAAGGTACTGAGCAGTGTGTTTTATAATTGCTGGAAAGCTGTACATGCAATGTTAGAATAGAAATACTGGGTTTCTTTTCAAGCTATGAGTAATCCCAGCAGACTTTCAAGCTGCTATGAATAATTCTGTAAAGTCTAAGTGAAAGAGTTCAGATATTCCCCCCCCCCCCCCCTTTTAGATTGCTGAGGTTATTTGAGGCAAAAAGTCAAAACATCTCAACATTAAGGGAAATGAAGACACTTTAAGACTGAAGTAGCAATGGATAGCCTGAAGGCATCAACCTGAACCAAAAAGCTGACTACAGCAGTGCTTATTTTATGCATTTTTCCTTCTCATAGAAGTTGCTAGATGCCACCAATCATCTGTGAAGTTAACAACACAGTATCTTCATAAGCAGAATTTATGCAAATGCTTACCTTTGTTAGTAGTTTAATATAATTAAATAGTCCTGTATATCTTTGTAGATATTACATTATCAAGGAATAGTATTATTTGTGGTAGCTTGATTTGAAGTATCTTGAGGCCTGTATTATTCCATTCTTGCTTTGGATTTGTTTTTTTTTGTTTTAATTTTTTACATACAGCTCACAGCAAATAGCCCTGTGTGGTGCATAGTGAATAGGATTGGGGAGGTGAAGCAGCATGCCTGGAAACTGCTGCTTCCACAGGAAGCTGGTTGTTCCATGGAACTGCACTGACAAGATACTGTTGCTTCTGCTTGTCATGGACAGTGTCATTACCTTTGGTAATTTCTATGTTGTGCTCTTGAAATAAAACTTGTAACGCAGGTGGTGACCCTAGAAGGCCTTACAGACTTGCAAGTACTTGGAAAGAAGGTGTTAATTTTTTCCCCCAGGAAAAGAGAGAGGAATTTTACCCTCCCCCAAGGTATTGTTTCATCTGTAATTAGCACAGGCAAGACCATCCAAATCAGTGAGCTAATTGAGACAGTCTAGCAATGATGGACTCTACTGGGATCAATTAACATGATCTAGATATTAAAGTAAAAGCAGAGTATTTCCTCTTCCCCCCCCCCCCGTGATTTCCACATTTGCTTCTTAAATACAGACTCTGAAAAGCAAGAAAGGGTTTTTTTAAACATTTCCACAGCAATAAAAGTCATCAAAATGATCTTCAGTTATGCTGACAACCTGCTCGTTTCTTTTACAGTCTAGACAAAGTGACATGTACATCTGGGTACAATTGGGAAGGATTGTTGTCTGGTGGTCCAACTGTGTTGCTATTTGACAGTGGAAATACTCTCATTTTGAAATGTTGGCTCTGATTCTTAATCTCAGTACATTAAGTTATATATTTATGGGGTTTCTGTAGTGGTTTTTCCTATTGTGGCGTGCCCTTAGAAGGGAGTATAGGTGGTTAAGATGTCTTTTGTTTTTTACTGGTACTGTATATCATACTACTGTATTACAACATACATGTGACAACCTTTTACTGGTGGTCACAAAGTTTCAGCTTCTTGAAATTTGTACAGTAAGCACTGGGAAATCATGTTAGGATTGTCAATGATAATATATTAATATTTTTAATGTTCTGCGTTTTTTCATTCTAATCAAAGTTTTGCATATGGCGTTTCTCAAATGACCCCAGTGTAAGTTTCTGTAGCATCTAAGTGAGCTCGTGTGTAAGCCCATAATTTTAGTTGATTAGTTTGCATCAGCAAAGATGATTGATCTAAATGCACTGAGAATGGACTAAGCTGCTCTTTACTGTGCAAGTTGAGAGTGCTCATTAAGGGGAACAAGACAAAATGACACACATCTCACACTAAGCTTAAAATCATTCCAGCTTCACTAGAACATGGTATTTTCTATTCCACATAGGATCAGTTTACTTTTTTGTCAGAAGTGACAGGATGCTAACAGTTCATTCAGGAAAATATTTACTACTTTTAAGAAGATGTAATCTGTGTTATCCTGATTAAAGTTGATTCTTTCTAGCTTACTAAGAGCTGGCTACCAAAGCTAAGTAGAAAGGGGAATTTCTAGCATGTCTGGCAAAGCACTACCCTTGTGTACCTTGTTGCCCTTAAACAACAGAGAAAAAATAAGTTTTGAAACTTGGTTATTGGACTACAAGGACTAAAATGCAGTGAAAATGGACTTTTTTTTTATTTTTAGAAAATCATTCCAGACATCAGAGAAACTTTATATAACCTAATAATGAAGAATAGTTTTTTCCTGTTCTCTAGGCCCCAGGCATTCCACATTTCTGAAGCTGGAACATGACATGTACAAGAATGTATGAAATCTTTAAGAATTTTTTTTTAATTCCCATATAACTTGTGAACTTACTTTCTTCACAGAAATAAGAGATTATAGATTATATTTCTTACATAATCAGTCCAGAATTATCAAATAAAACCAAAAGTGACTCTCATCCTCCTTCCCACTCTCCCTGACCCTTGTGAAATGCCAAATTCATCTGCTTGTTTTCTCATGGAAATAGATATTTAGCTAATGATAGCAAAGCTGTTTAAAGTGCAGAACTCCTCATTCCTTGGTTTATTTCATGTTTCACTCAATCCATTTTCCATCAGAATGCCTATGGAATTGGACTTATACCCCAACCCCAATTTTGTTTATATTATTGACTTGCTTTGAGAAATATTGTGGGGGTTTTGGTGGGGTTTTTTGTTTTTTTTTTTCCTTTTTTTTTTTTATTTTTGGTTTTTTTTTTTTTTTTTTTTTTCCTAAAGACAGATGATGGCAACCCTGTTGTCTCTAAATAAAAAGAGACCCAGCAAACAGCTGCTGAGGTGCAAGGTGAGACTGGGCCAGCAGTGCATGTCTGTTTCCAGTGTTGCAAAATCTCCCTTGTTTTTTCAGAGGCTTACATAAAGTAAGTGTAAGTTTTCTCCCTACTAACTGTAAAGGTATAAAAGAAAAAAATAAAATCACAAATAAAATAAAATTATGGCATAGTATAGATTCAGTACATTTCCATCCTGGCTTGCATATTTAAATCCAGACTTGAGTTAAGAAAAAAATTATTGCAGTCTAATAACTATAAAATAGTAAAAGGAAATAATGTTGGCCCAGATCTTGAAATGCAAACCCCACACACACTATAAAATATGGCAGAATACTGCTTACTCAGTAGATTCAGCTCTAGGAATCAAATAGAACTAAGAATTTCTATAAAAACATACAGGGAGTTTTAAAAAAAGTCTTTAATAGATGCCTGCAAATTGTTGTTTTCATCAGATCAAGGTATTTTTTTAATTCTCTTCAGGTAAAAAGAATTCTCAGTTTTTATATATATATGACTTGGGCAGATGAAAAGAGGGTTTTTTTATTGTTTTGGGGTTTTTTTTCCTTTTTTGAAGTGTTCTTAGTCACAGGTCTCCAGGCTGCTAAATGTATACATATGAATTAGAGTGTTTCAGGAATCAAGCGAAAGGCTCTGGAAAAAAAATAAGGCACCTCCATGATATATATTAAGTCTGGCTTTATTTACTAAAGAATGCTCTTACTAGAACCCTACTAGAATGCAAAGCATATGCAGAACAACAGGTACGCTTCTCTTGCCAGTCTACATCTGTAACCTCTCGTACTATGCACAGTTGTGAACGGTTAGATTCTAGAAGCAGGTTTCCCCTTTTTTACATGAATGCTTTATCTTCAAGAGACAGGCAGAGGTACAGTGAGAGCTGAGACTCAGGGGAAAAAAAAAAAAAAAACCCAAAGGAAAAAATAGAAATAAAATTCTAAAATTTCAAAACAGATTTTGTTTTGATTTAGAATGAAAGTGATGGTTTTGTTTGTTTTGTTTTTAATAACCCTTTAAAAAATGGACAGAGCTTTACCTTGTGGTAAGCTCAAGAGGCACAATGTCCTTGTGACTTGGGGTCTCCAGCTCTAACATAGGCCATGGGCAAAAGTGCTCAGCACCTGCACCTTTTGAGAGCCGTAGTCAGGTGTCTGGGTTGTATAAAAGGCTCAGGTCCCTAAAAACTTACCACATCAGTGCCCCAGTAACAGAAGGAGAAGGGAGCAAACTTACAGAAAGCTCTCAGGACATTATTACATTTAACACTCTCTGCAGAACTTTCAAATATTTTTTTTGATCTGACAAACCTAATGAACAAATGTCTTTATCACCCTGTTCACCTCCAGCTCTAGGTATGCAGCAATACCTTTTTAGTTGCATTTTTGGTCACTTAAATAAGAGTTTTGCTGTCTCTGAACCTTTGTGTCTTTTGACTGAAGCTCTTGTACATCACCTGTTGTGGGTGTTGGCTGTGTTGCTTGGTGGTAGGAAACTGAAAGCTGTTTCACTTCTGTGTTTTCCACTTGCTAATTGTTTCTAGGCCTTTGGGACTATCCAGCAATCTTCCTAAACTTGAGAAATTCAGAGACCTTCATGCCATGCAGCAGATGCAAGCAAAGGCTGTATTTTAACTAGAGGTGCTTACTTCCTACGTGTTGTATTTCTTTGTGCAATGATGGGCATCAGAAACACCAGAATTTAGATTTGTTTGTCTGTGATCAACATTACAGTGTCATTGAGCCCAGGTAAGAATCTTAAGCGAAAGTACTTTTTCACAATAGAAATGAATTATTATTTTTAATGTCATGTGCCTATTTGAGGCACATCAGGAATTTCTTTTTCAAAGAAATATGGAATAATCCTATCTCAGAACAGGTGTAGCTGAGATGTGAAAGGCCTGAACTCAAGTGTCTAGACACAACTAGAAATCTAAACAATTGCTACACTATACTGAAAAAATAGACAAGTAACCTCAAGCGGAGAAGTGTTCCCTATGCTTTTAATTGCTGCTTATGCTGTCTCAGTGAGGTAATTGATGTTTTACTCTCGAAATTGATCTCTGTGTTTCAGGTAGTTAGCAGACTAGAATGGCTTTTACATCATAACGCTAAAAATCAATTCATCTCATAAACTAATCCCAGGCTTGAAAATTTGCTACACCTCAGGACTACCTAGCTTAAAAATGATGAGTTTGTTTGGATCTTGAGTGCACTGGACTAGATGGTGATGAATCTGGTTTAACCACACACACCACCACAACAGTCTTCCTGCTCTTTTAGATTCTCTTGTTCTCATTTTCCCACAGGGGGCATGTACATCAGAGCTTTGAGGAACTCCAAATTATTCCTGCGTGATCTTTTGTCTATGCCTGTTGAAGTGAAAGTGATGGTTTATTATCAAAGCAGAGCGGCTAACAAGGGAGTGGTTTTCAGTTGGAACAACTTGACCTCTTGCATCCCTTTGCAGTTGTGAATTTTACCTCAGGGCTTTGGTTTTACTTTGCTTCTTGATGGTATATGCAAATAGAATTTCTGGAAGTAAAAGGGAGAAAAGGAAGTAATAACCAGCATGCCAAAATGCCTTGGAGTAATTTTGCATATTTATCTCATTGCAAAATTTAGTAAAGTAAGTTCTACAAAATGTTTTCAGGTGTCATAGTGGCAAAGAATTGTTACAAACATTAGAAACCAAGTACATGAAAAGTAGTGAGGTGACAACTTGCTTGAGGCTATGAGGTGTATTGAATACGCAGGCTGTGCCACCATGCTGTAAGCATTGCTCGTGTGCCAGTGAGGATGAAACTTACCTTTGGAATTCTTCATGCTAATGATTACATTAATTGTGTGTATTATTACACAATGTTGAAATTAATTATTAATATAGTAATTTCTACTGTGCTGCGATGAAAACATAGATAATTACATAGGAAGGAGTGATGCTTCCTGCTCTCCATCTATGTCCCCTTTGTATATAGAGCTATAGATAGGTGTGTATATAAGAAAACTTGTAGATGGAACTCTTTGTCCTTGATGACATTCAATCTGGGTTAAGACACGGCAGAAAAGTGAAGATATGTATAGCTACATGAAGAAGAAAAGAGATTATATTTATTGTAGAAAGAGATGATATTTAGATCTTTCATGTGTATATATAGTACAAGATTTCTATCTGTCTTCTAAACTGACCGGGTTTCAGGTCACAGTTTACTTCATCTCAGGGTAGCTCATCATGAGGTTTTTGAGAGAGCACTTGCAAGCATAAGGATCATATGCAATCTGATTAATATTATTTCAAAAGGTATAGATACAATAGACTTTTGAAGCTACAATTTCAATTTTTTTTTATCATGGAGGTCATCGAAGAACGTGACATTTAGTTTGCAAACCAAGCACAGGTATGCACAAATACAAGTTTAAATGCTTCTTTCTACTTTCCCGTTTTAGGACAGTAAGGCCATTGCTGTGATCTCATTAAAAAGTGGAAGAAGATGTTTAACTTTGTCAGATGCACCTTGTATTTGCCAATGATTGTTCATTTTCTTAACAGAAAAGCAAAGACATTTTAAATGAGATTTACGTGTTCAAGGTAACCTCAGCACTTTGAGTGAGAAGAATGTACTGCCCTAACGGATACTTTTATATGACAATCTCTAAATGTCTTTCATTATTTAAGTGTCAAGGTTTCTTTAGGAAAGCTTTAGAAATTCTTGGGTGAAATGTTTCACTGCAGCAAGCCATAGCACTGCCACTAAAAATATATTGCTAATTAAAGTTTATTGACAGTCTTTGTAATGCATTCTTAGAACAAGTAAAAGCACTGAGCAGTTATTGAAGGCAAGGCACTGCATCTTCTGTAGTTAGTTAAGCTGTTTAGGAGAGGAGATTACAGTCCTATGCCCTTCCATTCCTTATGCAGTTATTTGAGTATTGTGCAGAATAAAAGAGTTCAGGATACAAGTGCTGCAAAGACTCAAAGAAGCTTTGTGTTTCTTCCACACTTTTTCATTTGCTCGTCATGGACAAATAGATAAGTTAAATGCTTCAAAGACCTAAAAAGGTGCATCTTTTCAGGAAGGAAAATAATTCTGACTCTTCAGAAAACAATTCCTTCAAGGGACAGTTCCAAAGTTGAGCAAGGATATTCAGATTTACTTCAGCTGTGTGTGAATATAAACACAGCATTTGCAAATCCTGCTCCTGTACAGTTCCTCCTTGTGGGACACTCATCAGTAACAGACTGGCACACATTTAGCCATATTCAGCTATGGTGCAACATTGCTGCTTTAGAATAATAGCATCTGTGTTTCTCATTTCTCAGGCTGCACAATCCGTGCTCCTGGAGCATTGCTCTCCTCTGCTGCCAGGTGGGATGCCTGGGTTTGAGCCCAATGTATACTGCAGATGCGGAGTTCTTCTGAAGCAGTGTAATTGCTGTTCTGCGTAACAGCGTACGCTCCCCCAGCAGAGGGAAAGAGCAGCAGCAGTAGAGGGGTTCCTGACACAGGCTCATGGGTGCAGCCGTTACCAGGCTGCCATTTCCAGGGAGGCAGGTGGCAGGTCACAAATAGCAGAGCAGGTCTTGGAGGCAGAACTTTATATGTATTATCCCATAGAGAAGAAACCTGTCAAACTGTAATTTGAATCTCTCTCCTGTTTGTGTCTGAGGCTAAATATAGCTGGTGTTACTACGAGGTAATTCATGTTCTCGTTTACTGGTGTATTTTGTTCTCAATACTGCTGTCTGGCACTGCAGTTATCTTGGTATCTTTTTCTTTTAAATGAATATGAAAAGATAATCAACAGGTAATTGATAACTCCTTTTAATAATGCATACAACAGACAGTAAAAAACATTACTGATTTTACTTAAATTGATATTTACAGTCATAGAATACTTTGGGTTGGAAGACACCTTTAAAGGTCGTATAGTCCAAATAGAAATCTGATTTCTTACTGACATCATGACAACTTGAAAACTGTTGTGGGGGATTATATAATGATCTTGAGTTGCAAGCAGGAGAAGCATTTTCACTGTCTTGCCACATCTCTGGATACTCTGAACCACAGAGAATCTATTTTTCGGAAGTGCAAGGAACTGGAGTTACTCTTCAGATGGTTGCCAGCAGACTTACCCTTCTTTACATTTCTAAATTTAAACTTGCTCATTTCAGTACAGTTCCACTGCAGTTCTTTTGCTATAAGCAAGAGCAAAGGACTTCCTTTGGTATGTAAGATTTACAGTACAAATCAGAAACAAAAAAGGATTTTTACATATGTACTAGTATCCGCAGCTTCAAGAAGTGATTGCTCTGTGTCTGTAAGAGCCAAATGTTCTGCCTGTTTGCACAACCTACAGTTTCACTGAGTAACATTATCTGATTTTTTAAATTTATGTTAAAAGTTCCTTGTGGCATGTTTGGTTTCACAGTTGATTAAATATCTGCCTGCTGTTTCTTCTGCTTCTGGCATTTGCAGAAATGATCAGATGAAATGCACAATGGAGAAGGGTGTGAATTCTACTGCAGAGCACAGATTGAGTTTATGCCCTTAAGAAGAGGAGCAGCCCTAGTGGTGGACACTCCCC
>JANVCC010000039.1:4169154-4251102 GCA_025345505.1 Todiramphus chloris collaris | reverse complement strand
CCCCCCCCCCCCCCCCCCCCCCCTTCTCTGGGACTTCATTCATTCAAAACCAAAAGAAAACACTTCTGGGTTTTGGGTGTGGTTAATGAGTATCATACATAGGTGTGATACTTTAGTTCTTTCTAAACTTCATGAAGGCATAATTCCTCCATGTCTTTGTTGTGCTTTAGGAAAAAAGTATCACCCAAGGAGTCCACATTTTGAGAAGTGCAGTAAAGGCTATCTCTGCTTTGCTCAAAAGATTTATTATTTAGATAGCTGATAAGTGCAACAAAGTGTAGAATGCTTGGTTTTTATTTGTGATTTGTGTGTTTGTGTGTGCAAGCATAGAACTTGCCATTACATTTCCTGTGCAAAACAGAAAAGGAAAATTTAAGACATGAATAAAATTTAGATGCCTGCTTCCTTCTTGTTGAAAATATGTATGGATTCTAATGATTAATTTGCATTTATGACCTTGCAATTCTCTCCCAGGAGCTCAAGTAGCATATATATATGTTTCTTAAAAAATGAAGTTATCCACCAAAATGTCAAGCTTTCCGTAGAGTGATACACAAAAACAGAGAATCATTTTCTCTACACCTTTTTTTTTTTTTTGCAATCAAATTTAACTGACAAGTATATCTATACAAAATAGATGTAATTGTATAGGCATGGATTATTTCATAGGCTTAAAATTTGCACACAGATCCTGCTTATGCCAGAAGTTCTTATCTGTTTAAGAAACAAAACCCAAAAGAAAACAAGGCGGGGGGGAGGGGGGGTGGGAAATGACAAAACCAAAACCTAATACCTTGACCAAATAACTAAATTAAATTGTAATAGGATGCTGTTAATTGCCTCTCAGTTAAAAACAATTGTAGAATTTAAATTGTTGTCAACGTTAAACATTCTAAGGATTTCCTATTTTATCTGCAGATTAATAAAATAAGTTTTCCAGATAAACTTACTAATGATTGATATATTAAGTTAATACTGCAGAATGACATTTTAGTATGTTTTGGATCATTTCACATAAATTAAACTATTTTGTATAAATATATATTCACACATATATACACCCTTTATAACAGTCTAAGGAGCTATTTTTATTGGAAAAAGGGTAACTCTGAGGAAGGGTACAAGTCAGATTTTGGCTATCTGTCAGTTCATTGGCTTCTTGCTGACCTGGCAATATCTTGTTTCTCAGACCAGTTCCTTCTATAATGGCCTCTTGAGCCAATAATGTGGATCTGCCAGATAAAAGCTGTGTTTGGGGTTTTTCTGCAATTTGTCAAGCATCAGTGACTGAATGAACTTGACTTATTTTTATCAGCACACAAGCACAGCAAGTAGCCTTCCAGATATTTACTGATAACACGCAGGCGATGTCTATAGTAGCAATTTGTAACATAACTAGCTTTGATAATTGCCTGAAAATCCATGCCTGTCTCCAGTGATATCCTTATTGTCAGTCTTGTATTCTTTTCCGTAAAGTGTCTTTCTGAGTTGTTATCTGCAGTTAGTATAACAGGCACCTGAACAGACTGTTATTAATTTTCTGTTCAAAATACAAGGAACTATTTGATGTAAAACGGAGTATTTACTTAATACTTTTACCTGTCTTAACTGCATTATATGTTCTTCTCCTATAGTTTTTAGTCATTGCCTCTGTCAATTATCTTTACTTGAAGAACTCTGCTATGCAGCAATATCAGATTTTTTGCCTTCTTTATGTAATGCAGACCCTTAGAATTAATTTCAAAAGCTGGTAGCAGTACATGATAGTCAGACATTAATATATCTGATTTCTTCATTCTATATTTACACCAGCTTCAGCGTTTATCACTTAATTGGTATTCATGCCACTGTATGTATGGATTTATTTATTTATTTTCTGGACAAAGGCTTTAAGGAAAAAGACTTAAGATCCATTTTCCAAAATTTATGAGATTTTTACAAGAGTAAATTCTTGTAATAACAATATGCTTATGAAGCAAAAATTATTGATGCTGCAGTAAATAGTGTAATACATGTAGCACACCAGGCTTGGTCTGGTAGTGTTTGAATTCACTTCTAATTTTATACTGGTTGTTGCTTTAACATCACAGTATTTTTCATTACATATTTCATAGTGTCCATTTATTCTTTTTAGTACAGTGTCTTTGATTTCTGATTATTTCTTATAACACAGGGAAAAACAAAACCAAAAAACAACCACTTAAACAAAATACCCCAAAACAAAAAAAAAATCCTTCAAACTGTCAAAAACCTGTCTTTGCCAGGTAACAGTGTTGGTGAAGCAGTATAGATAATCTTGCTGAAAAAAACATATGCAAGCCTGTGGCCAAGAAGAGGTGAAAATTGGACTTCGGAGTTTCTCAGTTGATTAAAGAAGCCATTTTACATGAGGAAATAATTGTCTAAAAAGTGTTTTAATTATTTTCTACTTTCTTTTTTTGTCTAAATAAATTCTGTTTGGAATATTTTGCTAATTTGAATGTAAGAAGAAAAGGAGAGGGAAAAATGCCTTCGAAACCATAGATTATTTTTTATGGAAGATGAGATGGCTCTCATTTGCATTTACAGCTTTACAAGGATTGTAGTACTAGGCTCTTTTTCTTTTTTTCTTTTTTTCTTTTTTTTTTGATGGAAATGCTTAATCTGAGCTCAATGGGCCATAGTAATTGCCTTTTTCTTTCTGTAGAAATAAACCCACTTGTATGTGACACTTGAAACCTTAACTCTACTTAGTATTATGCACGGAATTTTAGACAGTTCTTCACCCAAATATATTTATGACAGCAGTGCTAGTCGATATACAATACTAAGCCAAGGGCATTAGAGAATAAATCAGTCTCTCTAGCTACTGCTAGAGCACAATAACTGATGGTTGTAATAAAACCCCATGAAATTAAAATTCTGTGTGTGCAAACACATACACCTAACCAGGATAAACCTGAAGCTCTCTCTTCTGGAAAAAATTTGCATATGTATAGACATATAAGCTCTGTACCCCTTTGTATTAATAGCATGACATACACAAAAGGTCTGTAGATTTTCAGCACTGTATCATCTTATTAGAGTCTCTTCAATTTTTGGGGGCTTTCTGGAGTCAAATGTAGAAAAAAATGTAAGCAGCTCATAGAAGAGGAAGATGATGGTCCCAGTTACTCCTTGAGGACAAAATACTCTTGATTTTGTTTGAAAGCCTCTGCATGATGCTGTAAGTCACTGTCAAAGGCTCTGAAAACCCCACTTCCAATTCAGATCATCCTGTAAATGTATGCAGTTACTGGTATTTTTAATGAGCCATCTCTGTTTGAGCTCTGCTTTGTGGCACTGGGAGCTCTTGGGAAGCACAATTGTTTCTTCATTTGTTTTGGGTTTTCACATGAAATACCGAGAAGCCATTTTAAATTAATACACAACATTATTTATACATTTATGTACAAGCCCATACTCTCTCCACATAGTAAATAACTTGAAGCATCGTTTCTTCGGAATTCTGTAGGGCAATGAGATAATGAGAAGTAATATGTAATAAAATGATGGAAGGGAAGTGACTGTTTCCAGATAAAATACATGAGACAGCAGTGTATGGTATATCTCTGCGTGTACCACAGCATTTTTGTGCAACACGGTAAGGAAAAAACCTAAGCATTTAATTTTTGAGAGAAGAGTTTTACACTGAGATGAGTATTTATTAAGAGAAAACACTGATACATGGGTTTTGCAACTAGCATGAAATGGTATGGACTGTCTCATAGTATCTCATGAAATACAGCTAGTGTGACTGTGACTGAGTAATCTATGGTTTTATTTAGTCGATATACGAATGGGGAGAAATGAGATCTGCGATAATACACAATTCTTAATTGTGAAGTTACATTCTGGTAAAAGCACTGTGATCAGTGCCAAGTCTTTCACATCTGACTCCCATCCACATGTAGGTACTGACTGTAACCTATACTTTGGTAATGAAAAGGGACATGTTGTTACAATTCAGGTAATCATATTTGCATTGTCCTTTGTGAGTTGGAAGAAGAAAGACAAAAATGTTGGAAGGCCTTTCCTAGAACTGCTGCTAGAGTAGGCATCTTCAAATGCACCAAAAATCATGGAGAAGTAATTCCACTGCTCACTGGAGACAGTGTGGCTTTGTATGCACTTTTTCCAAACCTCTGCAAGTGGATTGTTGGTATTCCTTATCAACTGCAGTAATACTGTTGCTCTCTCAATCTGTCTGTTGCATCCTATTTTCTCTTTCAGTTTCTTCAGAGCTAGGGCTTGCACGTCCTTATGAAGAGTGGATGACTGATAAATACAATTAAAAGGCCTTAAGTTTCCTACCCACTACTGTTATCTAGAGAAAGCAAAACATGCTTCCCTGTTCTATTCATTTTCAGGAACTCGCCAGTGAATGACACCAGCAGCTTGCACAGTATTTCCAAAGGATCTATTTTTTGTTTAAGATAATGGAGCCTGACAGCATGAGTGTCTTACAAGACTGCTGTCTTATAAAAGACCTGTCGTCTTGAACTATTGTTCAAATTCTTTGAAAATTTTTCCTTGATGAAATCCTTTAAAGAGAATCAATATTTTAGGCGTTCTTCTACTAAATTCAAGTATGTGAGAGCTTGACATAATGACATTCAACATATTGACCAGCTTCTTCATGCAGTCCTGAACTGAAAGAAATAAATAGTTCATTGCATGTGGTTCAATCCAGAGACATAACAAAGTAACTTTTAGGATTGAGAAGCAGTGTACTTAAAATTGCAGGATATGCACAAGGTTAGCTTCTAGGGTCTCTTGATCATTAATTAAATATGTTATGGCTTTCAGTTTTTCTCATTTAACTGTACAGGTTTGCGTATTGTCAATGCATTATTTATGTTTTCCCTTAAGTGCTCAGTACTGCCAGGATGTTTCTCTTAAACTGGCACAGATAGCAAAAAAGACAATATGAGAGAGTAAATTTGGCACTGGTTAGTTGCACAGAAAGTCACTTTTGCCTAAATGGGCTTTTCCCAGATGTATTTTAATAAACTTGAACTGATAAATAGTTAGAGGGATAGACAGACAGATGGCATCATTGTTTAAAATAGGAAAAATATTTTTTTTATTGCTACATGCGGATTGTTTCTTTGAAATCTCATCCTAATAATGCCTTATCACTAAGCCTTGCTGCTTTTGTTCTGGAAAGTTTATAGTGTTAAGGGTGATAAGGGAGCTCTCTATGTGGAAGCTGAGTTTTTTAGGAAGAGAGTAGCAGCCATCATTCCACCTTTTCCATCTTCATGGTATTTATGACACCTACTCACAGCCATCTTTTTTCCAGGCTACAGTATTCTGCTCCTCCTACCCGTTCCTGTTTAGATATATTTCCTTTTCTTTAGCCACCTTTGTCACCTTTCTGTCTGAAGACTGAATGGCTGTAAATCTTTGAAAAAAGCTTTGAAAGTTTTGTTCAAGAGGTCCTGGTGGCAGCAGTGAGGTAGAAACCAGGGCTCTAGAAAGCAAACTAAGACCTGGATGTTTCAGTGCTGCTGCTGAGTTTCTTGAGCTCTTACTAGAGGAGCCACTTTCCTTTTTGGCAGAGTGGTGACTTCACAAATTGTGCTGCTGTTGACCGATGACTTGTGTCTGCTGTTGCTTGGTAGTGAGGGCTTTCTCATCAGCCAGCTCTCACACCCCTCTAAAGAGTTTCTGTCATAAACCTGTCAGAACATAATGACAGCAATATGGAAAAAACATATGCATTAGAATCAAGTCTTCTTCAGAGTTATTTTTATACCAGATCAGAACTGGAAGTTGCCATAGGAGTGCATTTTATCACTTCTTGAAGCTTACATATCTTTACTTCTGAGGTGTCCTGTGAATATATCATGGTATCTTAGTAGTGGGATATAAAGAAATATAACTTGTGATAGAACAGAAAGAGGGGAAAGCTTCTTCCTGAACTGCTAATACAGTCTTCAAAATATGAAAAATGCTTTTCTGCTTTGGACCTGTGGTGGGTTCTGGTGTTAGTTTCTTTTAGACCTTTGCAAATTTAAAATAATAATTTTTAAAAATACCGCTTTTTTTGTGTTAATGATTCTGTCTAGATCCACAATATGATGTTGTGTTAAGACTCCTAGCTGTGTTTTCAATTTTTATTCTACTAAGGTATGTAGACCTAGTAGCTTTATTGTCTCAAGAATGCTATGCTTTCAAAGTTGTTGTTTTCTCTTTCTTCTTTTTCCTCTTGTAGAGTTCAAAGCAACAGATGAGTTGTGAAAGAGAACAACTAAGGGTAAGTGCAATGATGTGCAAAATATTCTGTTTCTTTAAAACATAAGCAAAATCTAGTTTGTGCTATTGACAGATGGATTACTTTATTTAAGATGAAAATGTTTAGCTCATTTGTTGCTTGTTGGTAAACATTGTACATATCTCAATATAAAACAGTTCCAGTGCATAGTTTTTTTTCTTCCATAATTTAGTGAAATTTGGCAGTGAACACCCTTTGCGGGAGCCCTCTTGACACTCGGGGTGCTTTTCTATGCACCATGTTTAGGAGTGGTAAAGGGCACTGTTTCTCAGACTTTCTCTACTACAAGATTGCTTCAAACAAAATGACACTATCCTTTGGACTTTTTTTGTAGTAGGTGTGTTTTCAGAAAGAAATCAGTTCTAAGAATGTGAGGGAACTGGCACACAAGGAATTATTTTAGCGTGCATATTGGTTGTGTACAATCCATAAACAAGATGGAGTTTCTGAACCCAGGTTGCTGAACTTAATTTTGTTTTCCCCTTTTCCTATGTTAAAGTGAAAGTGTTTTAAACAGGTTGTAGTCCCTGCTCCCTTTAAATTTAAGCGCTCTATATCTGCAGATGTTTTTTCATCACAAGTATTTCCTTGTTCAACTGATTGATTCTAGTATTTGTTTGGAAAGGAGTAAGAGTTTTCATTAATGTTAAAAAAAAAAAAGAAAGGAAAACCTTTTGGGTCATCCAAATGTTGCTTAATTGACTTAGATTCCTTGATACCACATGATGGGCATTTTCTTGAAATCCCATATGCAAATAGAGAGGAGAGGCAGGCCTGAAGAAAGTGTAAGATTTTATGCAAATAAATATTGTTGGAAATAGAAAGAGCAGCATTTTTTTGTTTGCAGTTTACAAAGCACCAGCAGTGCCTTCATGACTTGTTAGTATAAAGAATATACTCTAGACTTAAAATAAGTTATGCAATGCTCTTAAACATTCAGCTATTCATTAGATTAACTTCATCAATTTACATAGGTGCTTCAGCTGGGCTTCACCATATTTGCAATGGGATTTGGTAAACAAGTTATGCAAGGATGATGCATCACATACTGTCCTTGATTCTCTTCCTGCTGATATGTGACTGCATTGCTATTGTACTGAAGATGGAGTGACAGAGCTTTGCTTTATCAGTAATGTCTCAACAGAGCAGTTGTCAAAGTTAAAATACTGCAAGAGTACCTGAAGGACAGTCTTTTCAAGAGGTAGCAGTGCCATGAGAACAAAGAAAGTTTTCATTTACCTTTATTGTTTTTATTAAGATTTTTCCTTTGATTAAAGAAAAACATTGTTTTGAAATACAATGGGAAGGCCCCCAGCTCTTTCTTCAAGCAAATATATATGATTTTTTCTAAGTAGTGGATGAAATGTGTTGCAGTAGAAATTTCATGTATCTTTCTATTCTAATATTACACATTTACATTTAACAAAGAGCTCAGTGCTTATAATGCCTTTGTGTGGTATCAAAATGTGGGTTTTCATAACAACTTAGGAAAATCCCCACATCTGTAACCTACTAGTATCAGGTACATCTCCTACTACTACTGCTGTGATGTTCCTGTTACAGGAAATACAGTTACCTGTGAAAACTCTGTTCCTGTGGCTGGGATGCAGTGAAAGCAGTACCCCACCCCACAGACTCAGAGCTTGTGGCTGCAGGACAGAAACTGGAGCCACCAAGAAGTCTCATGCAGACAGATATGGTGAAAGCAAAATGACAGTGCTGAGCACAGCAGAGCTGTTCCTTTCCCTTGCCTGGTTATCAAATGCCCAAACCTTTACCAGTGCCTAGAATCTATTCTAGTTTACCATAGCTCATCTGCTGTGACCAAAGGTCACAGTGAAATTTCAGTATACCTTGTGGAGATGTTTCAGTCATAGTCCAGTGCTGGCACCTTTAGTCCTCCTTAGTCATGCTGTGAACAGTCCCCAGGTTCTGTGCCTTCAACACTCTCAGGGTCTAACTTGACCCTTTTGTCACTTTTAGCTTGGCTCCTTAACTGAGCAGAGCTGTTAAATAAATGTTTAACTGGCTGACCCAGATCTTTCAGGCCTGCCAGATATTCTCTTGGTGTTTGTGACCTACCATGAATATTTGCATGTGAGGCAATCTCTTCACAACAATATACTGTTTCATCTCAGCTGAAAGAATTAGAAATATAAGAGAACAGCATTAAAGCAACACAACACTAACATCCATTTGTGTTTGTTCAGCTGAGTTAAAACTAGTCTATCTGTAGATCATCTAATAATAGAATTAAAAAGATATATCTCCCATCCTCCTTGCTAAGTCTAAGATGACAGTGTGTCTGCCACTATCCTTTTTTGATTCTCTAGTTGTTCCTTAGTCTACAAGTCCTAAAGAAGTTCCAAAAGAAAGGCTCTTTAATAAAGGCTTGTTTAAAGCATAATAGTACAAATAAATAGTTAGATGCTATGTGGCTATAGAAAGAAATATCCAAGCCTTCCTATAATAATTTTTTTCAGACATTTCTGACCTCTTACCTGTTTCATTGGCTCTTAGATTCTAAATGCAAAGCAGAGATTCAGTGTTCTGGAATAAAGCATGTAGCATACTGAAACTTACTCATAATGGAGCCTCTGGCCATTATACATTATATTTACAATGAATGATAATTCTCATAATTCAGGAAATCGGTATATTTTAACCCTTTTCTGCTTAAACTTTGAAAATGACAGTGACCACAAGTTAATAAATTATTTGCCTTGATAACCTGGTATAATTCCCAGCTAGACATTAATGGTTATACCTGAATTATTTAAATGAAAATCCATATAAAAAGCTATGAGAATTTTATCTCTGGCACATCTGGTTGCATTTGGGTTTTTTCTTCTGTTTGGATATTATAACATAAGCAGACTTCAGTATATTTCCATCTGATATAAAAAAATTACAAAGCATTAATGTTGCTTTTTAAGTTTTCATTTCTCTTGGAAATTACTTTCATTACCATGTACTACCTTGAATATTCTTTTTTTCATATATCTGTAATTTCTTTTTGCTTTCTAATCTGGCTTCATTTAAATCAAGTTGTACTAAAAAGCTAATATGTCTTTAAAGGGAAATTGACTCATCAACATCACTCTCCCCAGCTCCATCCACACTGCTCTTTGTCAGTATTTCCTTTAAAGAAAATAATGACACTGTTCAGTCCTCCTCATTCTGTTTTGTGTTCTCCAATCATGATTTCTAAATCTCTTCTTGGGCAGACACACCATGTCCTCTTCTCTGACTCTTTCCTACTGCCACTTGCTGTTTTATGAGTTGCTGTGTGGGGCCTAATGTAATTGTCATTCTGATGCATTATAAATGACCTGCAAAGACACAGGACTCACAGCTTGTTCAAAGTCATCTAAAACCACTTTTCTCATATTTGTGTCTGAAAAAACAGACTTTGAAACATTAATTCATTAATTATACAGATTATTTAAGGCTGTGAAGACAATCAGGATAGAAGCCATGGGTAGAAATAAGCTGTAGTACACAAAGCTGTAAAAAGGTGTAGCAACAGCTCCAGAAGCCTGTCTACTGCTTCCACTTGAGCCTTCCTTACTCTTCTGCCTTGAACCTGGGATTTTACTTTATTATCGTTGCCTCGGCACATTATTTAAACTTACAGGCTAACTTAAACCTCGCTGAGCTTTACCCAACCTCCCTTTCAACTAAGAAATTATTATTTTGCATTATCAACTCAACATAATTGTTTGACGTGAACTTCTGCATCTGCATTTACATGCATGAGTTTTGCTATATAAGCTAATGCTTTTGGTCCTTACGCAGCAGCACTTGATGAGCTCTCCAAGGTGGGCATAGAGCAATTTTAAACTCTAATGTTAGTAGGGTTTATAAATGTTCCTGTGAATACCAATGAGGTCTAATGGTAAATGGTGTGATTAACTTCCTTGATCTGAAATTTTAAGTGACCTAGTTGTTGCTCTAATTAACAGCTTCTTTCACATGCAGTTATTATTCAGATGCATTATATGCAGCCAGAGTTCTTCTCTGGTCTGAAATACATGAAGGGCAGGGTCTTAGTACCTTCTTGTATTTAATACCAACTTAGATTTTATGGTTTTTTTAATAGAATTCTAGTTTTCAAGGAGACAAAAGGAAGTTTAGCATTCAGTATTGTTCTATTTGTTCTATTGTTCTGTCTTTTAAACATTTAATGAAATAAGCTGCAACATGCAGCCAAAAATATCTTAGAGTTATGCCAGGTAGAGGGAAAACAAAAACAAATGCATTTATGTCCAGCATAATTTGGAAGTAACAATGAACCTGCAATATTTAGCTTGCTTTGTGTCATTTTTCAGTGCGTTAATTCATTAGGATGTAAGGTGCTTAGCTGTGTAGGTGGGTTTTTTTTTTTTTAAACTTTGTAAGGAAAAGTTTTGAAGCTCGTTATTGTGGTATTAGCTTTTTCCAGTCACCTAAGAATAATCTGCTGATAATTTCTGTGTACAATGTTTCTCTGATGCACTACGGAGTTAAATTGTGATTCAGTGGCAGATGCTAATTTTTTAACCAGTTTGAGCTGAGGGGGGAAATAAAAAAAAAAAATAGAACTGGAGAGAGGAAGACAATCAGGGTGGAAGTGATTTGTGAAGTAGATTTTATTTTTTAACATTTCCTGAAATAATTTACTATGGTGACAGTGTAGAACTGATGTGGTGGCTGTCCAGGTGCTTTCAATCCCTACTCCTTCCCACACTGAAATGGAGAAAATTAAAGGTGTCTAAGCTTCTTTCATAAATCAGTGGACATTCTGCCTGAGAGTAATCTGGCGATACCTAGTATTATACATCCCTCTCTTAAAGCAAGAAGGGTATACAAGGGGTAAAGCTAAGATATACTAGTAGAGTTGGATCAATAATCCAATGTATGTTTGCTACTCAGCTGCTTCTTAGGAATTAACATACGTTATGCTACATTTGACATGCTAGACAAGTGGCTTAAAACGATCCTTCTTCAATTTCTGTAGATGTTCTTGCAGTGACCTATATGTGTCATCACCCTTGTAGGTGTATGGTGAAGATACAGGTAGGTGAGATTAGTAAGAAGGCATCATATTTTGGTTCCTGGTCTGTATTACATGTTGACACGGAATGAAATTAGAGTAATCTCACTCACCATTTTACAAACTACATCCCAAGTGGTTCCATGAAGAGTAACTTGCAGCATACTTTGGAAAAAAAAAAAAAAATTGGAAAAAAGATCTAAAGAAGAATCAAAGGGTTGTAAATAGCCCATGGAACTTTTCAGGAGGAGTGTTAATTGTAAGGATGTGATTTAATTTAGACTTTCATTTAGCTTGAAATTGTGTGTGCAAAAAGAAAAGGCAAATAAATGAGAGACTTTTATTTGAGTTCTGATGGCGGTTCTGGTGTACTTTAGGAGCCTTCCTAAGCATAGTAACTTTAAGACAACACTGGCCTCCAATTTGTTGTTTAATAACTGTGGTGATTATTTAAAAAACAGACAATGGCTAGGTAATGAAAATTGTTATGGTTCATGTTTAAAGTGATGTGGCCTCTCACTGTGAGTTTGCCGTTATCCTCTTAAAATGCTAACTGCTAATAATGTGCTCCTTTGATCAAGAGAACAAAGAATGTTTGCAGCACTCCCCTTTGTTGAATAGTGATGGTGCCACTCAAGGCCTTTTAAATTCTTTCAGAAATACTAAAGGAGTCTTTTGGTATTTTCCTTATCTCTGCTGCTGATGGAATGCCATTCAGAAAACCTTCCATTCCTTTTCTCATGATATTTTGGCATCTCTTTCTGAGAACAATAGGCAGAGGATATTCTGTTGTTCAGGTGCCACTTTCTCTTGAATTCAACTTTGATTTTTGCACAGTCAACATGGTGCTTCATAATTGCTGAAACTGAAGAGTTACAGTAGTATCTGGAGAGGATGAAGCAATGTTTACAGCAACTACCTGTCCCTTTTGCATGACAGACGGATTCTGTCTAAAGCTGCAGCACACTCTGTGGACCTCAGCAGCTACTGGACGTATATTTAAACTCATGTTTGTTTACAAACTGTCAAGGATAAGAATTTGGTTTGTGAGGCAGTTTACTGAATGAAATCAAGGTTCAGGTAGTGGTAAACTTCTGAAGGGAGAGAAGGAAACAGATAGTATGAAGGCTACTGAACCAGTACCCAACCTAAATTAAATATCCCAATTCTCTCTTTCTCCTGCTACAAAACAATTAGCCATACAGAGTACTGGGTCCACACTGTATTTGGAAACAGGTTTTGCACGTTTTTGGTAAGACTTTCTGCAATAACTGCATACAGCATCTTTTGCAGAACACTCACTGCCATAAGTGATGCTGTCCTAGAAAAGAAGGAATATATTCTTCCTTGTTTTCTTGAGAGGGAGCTCTTTTTTCACATAGATTTTGTAGTTTTAACTTGATCATCTTGAAGCCAGACCTTTAAGTGCATGTATTTAACAGTATTCATATTGTCCTCACATTAATTCAACCTCTACTGTTGCTTAGCCAATTTGACTAGCAAAGATCTTAGTCCTCTTTAATGTCACACCTAATTCAGTCAGGAAACTTTATCCAGTTTATAGTGCAGTTTTAGGGTTTTTTGGTTGGCTGGTTTGGTTTTATGCAGGTTTTTGTTTGGTTTTGTTTTTTTCCCAGGGTGTTTACATACCTGCATAAGCTGCAAAAAGGTACTGCTGGCACTGAACTGGCTCCTTCAGCAGCTACACACTTGGATTGGGGAGAAAAAATGGAACCGTGTGGCAATTTTAGTGAGAAGGCTAAAGTGAAAACAGGTCTCTTTCCCCAGCTTCCTTCAGGAGTAATTGTGTGGAATTAGAAACTTTCTATGAAAAGTAGCTCCCCCACTAAAGCCAAAGGCCAATGATAACAGAGGCATCTGAAAATCTTAAAATCAGTCAGCAGAGGTTTATGCGGTTTTTTTTAGTCCCTTGCAAACAACACCTCAGTAGCCTACCATAACAACACAGCGGTGTAGACTGTGATGCATTTGAAATAATTAATGATGGGAATTGTAAAAGCAAGAAAGATTCTAGAAATCTTATTAACAGTTCTGTAATTACGTATTTCAAAAGTGAAGTCAGTGACATGAGTGCTGTAGTTAATCAAGTTCTCATCAAAAAATGTTCAAGCATTTAAAAAAGTTGTTAATAAATGTACTTATGGAAAACAGCATCATGAAAATTATAGCTAAGCGGCCACACATAACTCTCCTCTGAGTATTCAGAAAAGCAAAGATGTATGGTGCATATAGTCATGGGTGTTCAAGACCTCACCTGGCTGTATCCACATTGCTAACTGTGAGGAGACAGCTTCTTTGTTATTAATCATTCTCCTGAAAGACAGTCTAGGAACCATCAGCTGGAATCATTATAAATACAACTGGTCTGAAAACAGAATTTAATTTCTATTCTGTACACTATTCAGGTATTTCCCAGGGTGCTGTAATTTGTAGTCATATTATCACAGAACAGCCCAGTTGGAAGGGACATGGAAAGATCATCTGGTCCAGCCATCAGAAAAGGTTGAAAGAAAAAATACCTAATTTTTCAAATTATTTAATGAAACAGTATTTCCACATTTGATTCAGAATCATCCAAACTCTATTTTGAAACCATTGGAAAATGCTGAATTTATTAAAAATACATAAAAATTTCAGTATGCAACTGTAATTGCACTACAGTAATTATGACAATATTACAATATAATGTGGAGAAAACCCAGCTAAAACAAACAGTCTCAACGTTATTACAGTAAACAGCAAAAGCAGATTTGTTCCCGCATGATGTTCTAAACTGAATTCCACTCAAATGCTTCCCATGTTCCTGCATTGTTTAATTTGCTCTCTTGTTGAAACTAAAGCACGGTATTGGCTTTGCTCTTCCAGTAGTGCATTACATGGATCACTCAATTGTGAGGCTTGGCTGGTTGCCTGTTTTGCCTGGTTAGTGCTGGAGGCACAGGGGGCTGAGTGCACGTTTGGCCCTTGCCAGGTGGTGTAAACAATGCAAGCAGCACAGGAATTTGTAACGTAGAAGCAGTCTTAAAAAATGTATCTTAGGCTAAGAAAGTTTTAGTAGTATGTTTAATTAGGTGTTCATGCTCTCTGACTTGCATGTTTGAACATCCATAATCATGGAAGACTTTAATTCAGAACATGTAGCTAATGTGGAGACCTGCTGTACAGACAGCATGTGATTTGAATGCTCAGAGGGAAACAATGCAAAATATCACCACTGAGCAGCCATATGGACTTTTATGCAACCTGATACTGAAGTCTGGGAGTCTCTCTGCCTGGAAAGAATTTCATTAATGAGCTCTTCTCATTTAGAATTTCCTTGAAGTGCAGGTCATAATGGAAAGCAAGCCTTGGTAGTTACCACTTTGCTCTGTATGTAACATGTACTTACGATACGTTAACTAAATAGAATCAGAACATTTCTGAATGTTCTTCTGAGTTTTCCCATATTGGTACATTAAATTAAAAAAAAAAACAAAGCAAAACAAAACAAAAAAAATCAAAGCATCTTTTGAAATGCCTTAATAGTCTTTATTTGCAATGATCACTTTGCAAAGATACTGTTGTTCTGTTGTTTAGCAAGGTCTTGCTCAGTGAAAAGTGGTAAGACTGAGATGCCTTTGATCATCATTTTGCAATTTGTGTGGCGCCCAACCGAGACTAATGTAGTTCCCAAGAAAAGTGGTAGTGATACTGTTACCTAAGGTTTGGTTACAGAGACACTGCTCCTTTGTCTTATGTTCTTTGAAGACAAAAGCAGCAGATGTTTGCTCCGCCACCTGCTGATGCTCTCTTTTAGTTCAACTCAAAAGTATCAGCAGCCTTTTGTCACAGGGAGGGCCTCAGGACTGCAGAGTAATCTCAGGCTGTATTAAATGTTGCCACCACGTTAGTGATTTGTCTACAATTAAAGATGGAACTGTAAAGAGAAGAATTACTCCTTGTGGTGCTACTGGAGAATTTTCCTCCTGAGGAAAACAGTTAAATAGTTTTCACATGTACTCAAAGTGAGTGTTTCTAGTCTGCCCTACCAGAAGAATCAACGTTTTGATTTGAGAGTAATAATTCCCAAATTTTAGTCTTCAGAACAGGACGCAATTTGTTTTGTTTCATTTCAGTGTCGGTACACTTGCATTTGCTGTTGGAGATAGTTATCTTTGCATTTTGTTGCTGGGAAAGAAGTACCCAACTGATGTGAACCATGAACCCCATAGGAAAATAGGAAATACATAGATTAAGAGCACAAATTAAATATTTAGTTTACAGTCTGGATCCTGCCTAATGGAAAGAGTCTGAGGTAAGCATGGCATCTCTAATGTATAGTCAATTTAAAAACTGAAGGAATGGGCAGCTGATGTAAGGAGACAGTACGGTGAGTATTTAGATTTTGGACAAAACAGATAATTGTATAGTAAGTGACCTTTGTAACTGTGAGAATGCATGGTCAGGGAATCCAGCTTCACTTTATTTCTGATCATACCAGAAGGCAGTGGTTTGCTTATTGGCTTGTGTATTGGACTTTTGGTGGCTGTGCAAGTGGGTACAGAATCAGAGGACTTGCCTGTTCTGTAATGTTTGATACACACAGGCAAAAGCATTCCAAATTTGACCCTTTGCAGTAAGCTGCATACTCCACAAATTACTAACACTACGAAAAAAGATCATGCCTACTATGGGGATGTTGGAAGGGATATAGTGACCCAGTTATCATCTGCTAGCTCTGTGGGGAAAGCAGTGCAGAGGTCTGTTGTCTCTGTGTGTTCTTGGAGCAATGCTGTGTGCATTTACTTGCAGTATGGGGTTACAGCTACTTCACAGTACTACTCTAAACAGAAGTACTTCTTGACAGGTAGTTTTATGTTGCACTTTCTTTTGGAAAACAGTTCTTCAAAAACAGCCATTTACTATTTAAAGAAATTCTGAATGTAGAGATGAGTATTCTTCCTTTTAATCATTCAGTGTGAACAAGAACAGGCCATGGGTAACTGTGCAGATCCATTCACAGATATGTAATCCTCTAAGACAGCGGGGAAGACTCTGCCATGTTCCCAACAGGCACTCTTCACCTCGTTTTGTCTTCTGACATTCCCTGGCTTCCTTCACATAATTTGGCCTGATGGGCGGAAGCTTCCTAATAGATTTTAAGTGATCTTAAAATAATTTGCTATCATTTCTGAAAATCATAACCATTTGAGCTTAGGTGTACCTATAGCACAGTGCACGTATTAAAAGAATACAGCCTTAACTATTGTCTCACTACTTATTCATCATTAATACACAAGCAGTTCCAGTAAATGCCAAGGGTTTCTGGAAAAACATGGTCCGAGAGCTATTAAAGGGGAATGTTCAGTGAGTTTCATGGTAGAAGCCAAATAAAAAAAGGGCTGTGGAGAATACATGCAGACATAAAGATGATGGAGAGAGTCCTACAAGACACAAAATGAAAGGCAGACAAAGATGCCCAAAGTGTTTTTGTGGTCTGGAAGCCAGCCAAAGAGGCATTGATTTATTAAAAAGCAGCATCACAGCTTCCTTTTCTCCATGTGATGGTGCCATTAGAGTGCCTCAAGCAGTCTCTGATTTCCTGGAGAATGAGGAATAGGAATGTCAAGCAAAACACCAAAAGAAGATTCTGAAGCCAGTTATTTCCCAGACCTATGCCACTGCCAGACCATTGCTTCGGCTGTGTACCTGTTGGCGAATTCAGAATGTAACGTATCTGTGGGAGGTTGCATGTGTGTGTCCTGTGCTTATTAAACACGGTGACTACTTGTGTAAAAAGTACCCTAGCAACTGTGCACATATGTTTTTACACTCTTCAATCATGACAAAAACTAGCTTTAATGAGGCAGGTTATCTAGAATTTGTGAGTCACCTGTTAAAGATGTCTTGTGAGGCTGTTTTATTAACTGAGTTAATTTGCTGCTGTTCTTGCAGACTGGTAGTATACTGGGATCTTTTTCTCCCTGGCACTGTAGATACTTGAATTCTCTGATACAATTTCTTTTCTCTTCCACATTTGTTCTCTGAATGTCCATGTCTTTTAGTTTTGTACTCATCCATTTCTTTCCCTTCTGCTGTGCCTCCCTAAAATAATGCCCTCTATGTCTCCTTGTTAGCTGCTTTACGTGTCTGGAGGTGGGCAATACCTGCCTTCACCAGAACTTTGTAATAGAGGCCTTTCTGATACAGTGAGGAAAATGGTGGGGATCCTGGGCAGCCTACTGGCAGGACTAATTCTGGTGCTCTTCCCAAGATGACAAGATTTCAGGTGGCAGAGGAGCAGGTTTTTGCCCCAGTCTCATGGCTGTTGTGACAGTGCTGCTGACAGCAGCAGTGATACTGTTGCACCCTCAGAGGAGGAGGTGTGCTCTTAGCACACGCTGCTCTGGAGATATATATGCCCCTCACCAAGTCAGCTAACCCTCAGTTACAAGGCTGTTGGCACCTTGTTAAAAAACAAGTGTGACAAGGAAACAGAACATGGTTTGTTTTTTCAGATGTATAGTCAGAAATAACAACTGATAGGTTCGCTGTGATAAGTTCTATATGATGGCTTTGCTGAAAGGTAGGCTGTGTCATGATTTACTGAACTATTACAAGTGATAAAACTGATCCATTTGTTATCATCCCGTGCATAAAGACTTCAGGATTTAAGGAACTTGCACTAAATAACAAAGCAATTTATAAACTCATAAACGGTAAATTACAGGGAAGTAGTCCTTAAGTCATTGGTAATAGCAACCTTTTATCATATTAGTGATGATTATCAAATGTTAACCCCTACTCCCCTTTTTAAAACAAAATCCTACCTTAGGAAAGTTGTAGTTACTTAAAAGTAAAGGAGTTACAGACATAACTTTGTATTAATGTATTGTGCAAGTAAGGCAAGTTTTATTTATTTATCTGGGTGTTGCCCCCCCCCCCCCCCCCCATCAGGCCCCTACATCAGCTAATGGAAGCTGATGTATGCTTCTGCTAGTAGAAGTATGTTGGTTGATGTTAGCCGAGGAATGGTGTTATTTGTCTCTACTGTTAAAGGATCTTTATCCAAATCAAATTTGAGTGTATATTTTGAAAAGAGAACTTTCCTGTGTTTCATTAAATAATAGTTAGCAATCATTGGTTTCCGATTAGCCTGTCCTAAGGAGAATATCATTGTGTCTTACTGTGAAAATGGAAATACCCCATACCAGATACAAAACTTATAATGAAGTTTTTAAAAAGTCTTCTCTTGAAGATTGTATGGGCAGTGAAAAGAAGACATTGCCTAGAGCTAAGCAAACATTTGCCTGGAGAGAAATTTTCTGATAATGTTGGTTTCTTTTTCTGCTCAAGATTATCCTGAGTTATTAATTCATTCAAGTTTATACAACCAATATAAGTTCTCAAGGAATACATTAATTAAGATCAACTTGTTACCAGTACTCAGTATTTGATATCCAGCTTGCTTTGTTCAAGTGCAATTCATCCTAAAACGGGTTGTTTTTTTTTTTTTTTTTTAATCTGCGTGAGCATAATTTCTAAAATCAAGGTGCAAATTTGCAAAAACACCTGGGTACTTTCTAGGAAAAAAAAAATTTGAGAAACACAGTATCATTTCAGGAAACTTAGTTAAAGCAATGTTTTCTAATAGCCAGTAAATTGTGATCTCACTGTCCTGTTAATTCTCTCGGAAAGGATTTCATTTCACAGACCTTATTCTAAGTCAAGTCCATCATCATCCCACAGTGACACCCTTCCTGATAAGGACTGAAGCTGGAGCTTAGTTATGACAGCTTAAATGTAGGAAAATGTATGTGAGACTGTCCTATGGCTGACAGTTTTCCTTTTCACTAAAAGCAGTGGAGAAACAGCAACAATATAGCACCTGTCACTGAAATTATGGACAAGGGTTTAAGCTGTTACCAATCAAACAACAATTGCTAATAATTTGGCTTAATTATAGACTGTTAGCTACCTGAAGAGTCTTGTCAGAATAGAACGTTTGAATGTTGGGGGAACAAGCATCTCACTTTGTTACAGAAATGTCACAAATCAAGTGTACGTAGCAGGTAAGGATCAGACCATCACTTTTTTTTTTTTTTTTTTTTTTCCCCCCTCCCCATTGCCTTGCTATGCTAAGAGCAGGAAAAGCAGGTTTCATATTCCTGGTTCTATGTGAAACTATGAACTGTGTAAATCCTGTGCATGTGTCACAGAGTTAGGGTAAGAGGAAGCTCTCATCTGTCTCCATACTGTTTGTCACTCCTTGGACTATACACAGAACACAATTCATCAGACAGCCAGAAATACTGACTCAATATTGTAAATTGTGGTAATGTCTAATGACCAAATGGTTGGCTGGTTGCTCCTCAGGCTTTCCTGGGACAATATTCTGACCTTGCTATACATCAAACAAACAGAAACTAATTTCTTGCATCAAAAGCAACAGCGGTGCTCAAGTAACAGAAAGTAATTGCAAATGGAAAAATAATTTTAAAAGTGTGATTAAAAACACAGAATAGTTTATAAACCAACTAAACTATACATAAAGTTGCACTTCTATTGTTTTTCCACAGTTAAGCTGAAACCCAAAAAGCAAAAGCCAAAACAACAGCAACAGCATCAACAACTCCTTTAAAACTGCAGTGCATTAAGAGTAGATTAAGGGTTTGTTTTCTTACCATCCCTTCTAAACATCTGCAGTTTTCCCTTTCATAAATAACCATGATAGGTAAGGCTGTAAGGTCTGGAATTTAAGCACAGACACAAATACTTCTATCACTTTAAGTGATTCAGATTATTTTTGGTACTCTCTGTAAATTATGTGAGATTTTCGTGTTGTTGCAGCTCATGTATCATGTGCTTAGTTGGTATCTTTTCTTGGTAGAGAAGCCCAAGTGTAAAAAAAAAAAAAAACCTGAACAGTTCATTACCAGTAGTGTCAGCATAATCATTACTATCACATTCCACCCCTCCTTTATTAAGCATTTAATAAAAATACTGTTATAAACACACACACACGGAGTTTACATTCTAAAGTACAGAGACTTTAGTTGACAATGTGGACTCATTAAAGTAAATAAGGCTTGTCTTTGCAATCTGTGCATCAAATACATTATTTCATTGTCCTTCTATATGTTTCTATAGCACCTAGTAAAACAGGTGTACCATTTACACTAAGGTTATGTCAATATCCTTGCAGTTCCTAGGAATCTTACGTCCCTGCAAGATGAGAAACTTAGTCTGCATTTTCTTATCTTCCAGTGCAGTAAGCAGCAATATTGATGCTATTTCTAATCTTCTGTCATTAATAAATATGCCAAGATATGCCCATGATTTATGCTCCTTTAATAAGGTAACGGTATTAATTACCTTAATAAGGCAATCTCTAGAATCTAGAGCTTGGTTTTTTTTGGTTTTTTTTTTTTTTTAATGTTTAGGTGCCAATAAGAATGTTCTAGTCATATATATAAACTCATCTGGATTAGTTATGGTGACACCAATTATTATTTCATTGTTGTTACTATAAACTGTTTTTATCTAGCCTTAACATCTTACTAGTCCTTTGTGATTCTATAGGCAAAATACCTGATGTTCTGATTGATTATAAAAGTTCAGGCTGTGGTAGGATATGTAGCTATAATACCTGTTAATGCCCCTATAGAATAGCCTCATGTGAACGTCTTCACTGGCATCAGATGAAATGGGCCGTCATTTCACAGCAAATAGCATACACTCTATTTGGAACAGAGTTTTGCACCAGCAAGGTATCTGTTCCAACATAACTGGAACAGGAAGGTTCTCGTTGATTCCAATAGCCTTTGACCTGAACCCAATGACAGCTCTCTTGGACCAGCCTTTGATTGTGGTCAGTAACTTTTATTTACCTTGCAAATCTAGAAAGTGTGAAAACTAACCTTAGCAAAGACAGTTTAGTGTAAACTTTAGTGATAGGGACAAACCCCAGAGTAATATATACCTGTTTTCCATCTCCTTTTTACTCACATTTTTCTACCTGTGCAGAAACTACAGCTGATCTAGTTAACAAAGTGTTTAATAATAGCTGTACTAAAAATAAAACACTTAAAATGAATAGTTTATGTAGCAGCATTAGAAACCATTCCACTTGTTTGAAGGAATAAGATATGAAGAATTGAGTAACCAATTTAATAATGAAGATAATTTAAAATACAGAAAGATTAGTTGAGAGCGTTGGAATAAAATTCACTGAAGTTTTACATGCTGCCTATGCTCAAACACAGGGAATTTTGATAGAGAAGTGATTTATAGGCAATAGCTATGCACAGTCTTTTATCATATTAATAAAATCTTCTTTGAAAATTCTAAAGCCTTGTGTGTTCACTTCAGGTACATAGATCAGAAAAAACGGCTGGCTGGCAGATGTGCAGATACATTATCAGAAAATGTATTTTCAGCTTAAGCAAGATAATCTAATTCATTCTAACGTGATATTTCAAGTTTATTATAGTGTAATTGAATACAGAAGAACACAGTGCACTGTACACTAGACAAAATGAGGTGAAAGTGTACAGCTTAAAGGTGACCAGGTTAGGCCGGTTAGATTGCTGACTGTTGGTGGTTAAATTGTCAGATGATAAATAAATAAAGGGCTGTTCTTTTCCTTTTGAAAACTATCTTTGTGAAGTAAGTGGCTTTACATCATGAAATTGCACTAAAGTTATATAAAATTATATTGTTCTTGCACATTAGTGTGGAAGTAATCACTGTAGTAATTGGTACATTAAATCTTTCTCACCTACTTCCACTAAAAGAGGCAACAACCTTTCACCTGGATGGTAAATCAAACTTAAAATAGCTCTGTGTGTATACATATCTGTTTATCTGTATGAACTTTATAAAAATCTTAGAATTGTCATATGAATTCATTGTTACATTTTTTCTATGTTAAACCAGCTTTGAAATGTTAGTGGCATAGCAGGTCTTTCTTATTTTGAATTCACCCAAGTGGCAGAAGTCTTCAAGACTCTCCTGATTACCGTTTGCTTAAAAGTATAGATTTCGGTTTGCTCCCCCAAATCCTGCTTTGCTATTATGCTGTCTTGTTATAGGCTGCTTCAGCAGGTGCCTATCCATTTGCCACCTGCCCTGGTGCAGTGAATGATTATGCAATTTAGTTAATGCATTTTAATTATTTAGGTGACATTTTACCTTGTACAGTTAGGCTGAATATGTAAATTGACTGGAGTCTTTAGTTAAAAGGAATGACAATTTTTTTTTGTCTGAAGAAGTGCACAGTCCATGACCAAAGACAATGAATAAGTAATCAAACATAAAAATAAGAGAGAAGATCTGTTTAATCTCATTCCCATGGTCATTTTTGTACCTCTTCTTTTTATTTATTCACTGATTTATCATCATTATGTATATACTATAGTAGTTGATAGCACATAGCAGACAGACTGTGTAGCTTTTTACGTCAATACCCAAAGCATATTATGGTAACAGTGTGATATGCTACCAGTTCACAAGGTCAGGGATGATTTTCAAAACTAGTAATACAGCCTAAAATGTGACCAAGGCTTGTCTCCTATACATTGTAAAATTGTTTTTCACCCGAGGATGATGTTGATCAATTTGCTAAATATATTGTGCATTATATTGAGACAGGTTAAATGAGTTAAAAATATTTCCTTATAGCAAATGATAAGTCTAAGCTGCAATCAAAACCCTCTGACTGCCTTGCATACTCATTCATTTACATACAGTATCCTCAACAACAACAACAAAAAAAACCAAATCCAGTTCTCCTTGTTAAATATACAAATCACAATGCGTTCTAATTTTGACTGTAAAATAATGACATGGCAACAAAAACAACAACAAAACTACCAAAAAATTAAATTAGCACAAACACTTCTACTGTCTTCTGATTTAGTATTTGTATTTCCTTGTTCCTCATACTAGCAGTTATCTCACAGCAGTACTAACAGCAGCAGCAATAACACCATGAAGTCAGTAGATGGCTGTAGAAAAGTATGTTGAACACTCTTGTGTTAGCGTAATAAGATTGGGAAAGGCCTTGACCTGAGTGGATGCGGCTTTTATCTGAAGTACGTTTAAAGAGATAAAGGAGAAGCAGGGTGCAGTACATGTTCCTTTCTTTTCTGTAGGAGATATGCTTTGAGTTTAAAAATTTCTCAAATACTGGATTTGTGAACTGGGTCCTTTAGCGAGGAGAGGTAATGACTTGAGTGCCACTGGAATCACCTGGTATTCTCTGATGATTTTTTTTTTTTTTTTTTTTTTTTTTTCTTTTTCCTCAAGACGCTTTAGAAATCCTCCTATAAATTCCTACAGAGGGGGCGTCAGTAGATCCCATAATAACAATCAGGAAGTGGTATATTCCCATTTATTTATTTATTATTACTATTTTTTTCTTTTTCTGCTTTCTCTCCAACGTAGTTGGCTGCCTTTAGTGCACGGACCTGCTCATTAAATAGATACACCAAGAATTGTTACCTAAGCAAGCTTGACAGTAAAGAAAGGACAGACTGAGTTAGGGAGAAAAAGGGAAGAAAAAAGACAGCCTGAAGCAAGTCACTTCACACGCAGAAAGAGCCACTGAACGAATGCTATTCTCATAAACAAACTAAAAAAAAAAAAAAAAAAAAAACCTTGTATAAGAAAAGAAGAGAACTGTGAGGACTTGACAGAAAAAGGCAAGATTTTCTACCCACTGTTTTCAGTTTTCCTTCCAGACATACTTGCTGAAGTAAGGAGACTTCTGTTTGCTGACAGAGCCCTTGATTTCTTTCAAGATGATGATGTATTTGTGGGTAGGTAGTGTCTCTCTCCATGTCAATCTTTTATTAATAAATTGACTTTGGGACTGTGGATTTTAGCCTATAGTTTTCTAGCATGTTTTCTAATATGTTAAGGTGTGTATACTGCAGGATAGCCTAGCGTAGCTAGTGTGCAATACATGTGCTTGCATTTCCAATGGGAGTTTAAACAAACTGGTTCATTAGGCTGCAATTTATTTTCAGGGTTTGCAGGATGTGGCATAGTGCACTGCTTTTTCTTCATTGCCTTAGAAAACGCTACAGTCGTGTCTGTAAGATTCACTGTGCAATTCAGTCATAAAAGGAATGCTGCAACACTTGTGGCTGCTCAGAATTTGCTTTCTTTGTAAGAAATGAAACAATCTTAACGTGATTTAAACTTTTAATTTGTGTTAGTTGACCTAGTTGTTTTTATATTATCTATCGTAGTCTTTCTTGGCTTTTGAAGTTTGTGGGAATTGACAACTGCAGATAAAGAAAGAGATAAATGTACTTATTTCTATGGCTTTTATATTCAGCATTGTTCAGATTCCTTGCAGCAAATATCTGCTCACCTTAAAAATAACATTGTGCTGTGACATGTATCTTGTGAATTAATTGAACTGTTAACCTCTTAATTCATCCATGTTTAGATCTGAAACATTTTTTTCTTAAAACAAAACAAAATTTAAAAATCAGTGTATGAAGATCCACACTTAAGAATTTCTGTGTTCCTCTTCAAAGCCTGTATATCTTCCGAGGAAATATTTTAAACTAATCGCATTTGACAATCTGTTTATTTATTTAATTGAAATGTATGTAAAAATAGACAAGCTTGCAGCTAATCTGGGCCACCTCTGCAAAACAGGCTGCATAGAAGCAACGTTTAAGTCTTAAGAGATACTATCAGCAAATCACTACTGCTCTTTTAAATTACTTGTAGTTCATGCTGTAAATCTCCCTTTGTGTTTCCTTCTTATTTCTGTCGACCCTCCAAAGTAGTGTAGTAACTTTTGTCCTCTGTGCAAAAAGCACTGTATGATGACTTTTGAGTTTCTTATTTCAGTTCTTTGACCTGTGCTATCATTTCAGTAGCTCACCAATCACTGAGTCTTATGATTTTGTCAGTTTCTTTTTTTTTTCCTCCCCCCCTTCTAGTCTCTGTAGTATAAGTCACTGTAATTTTTCACCAAGTATCTGTGCATGTAACAGCTATCTCGATTGCTGCTATTTTTTTAACCCTTACCATGATTCTTTATTGAAGCTGTATTTTTGCTAATGTAAGGATTAATTTCATTCTATTTTTAGATTTCTAAATGAGATCACTTACCTGTAGTACTCTATTTTTCATTCAACACTCCCATGTTGTGCAGTGGTAGTTATCATCCAAAAGAAAAACAGTGAATATTTGAGGATAAACCCTTGTTTCAGACATGCACAATAAGGTGAAGAGACATGCATTATTCTATTTATTTGTGCCACTAGCTCAAAAGATTTAAAAGCTGGGGACTCTTTCCTGCCTCCTACCCTACTCCCCCCAAGAGTGTGAATCTTTGTAAATTAGAAAACTTAATGAAACAGGTAGCTATGCGGACTTCTGTTATCTTCAGTGTGTTGTATTTTGTATTACTTACAACTTCTCTAGTTATTCCTTGTGTGTGTGTATGTGTGTGTGCATGTGTGTGTGTGTATATATGTATATGCTTTAAGTAAAAAAATACAGTAATAAGCAGTTTCTGATTGTACCACTTTCTGGTTTCCAAAGCTTCCGGTTATTAATATTTGACACTTAAAATCTATTCCTTCTATTTTTACTTTATTCTTTTTACTTATATTTTATGAAGTTTCATTGTGTGTGGTTTTTGTTTAGTTTTTGTGGGTGGTTGTTGTTTTGTTGGTTTTGTTTGTTTGGTTTGGTTTTTTTTATTAGCAGAATTCATTAAACAGGAAAATATATTAAGCATTCTTCCCATTTTAAAATTAGCTTTCCAAGTCTAAATTATTTGAATAGAATCTCAAAATGAGATTAGTAGGAAGAAGCAGAGAAGGAACTTTTTTTTTTTAACTGTAGCAGAACACTGCTACTTTCTTTTGTTCTGGAAAAAAAGGTGAGTTGTATTCAAAGAAAACTTATTCCTGAATTTGTTTTTTAAACTCTTTGTACATTACATGTACATATGCATGTATCTGCATTTAAAAAATGCAGTATGCAAACAAAAGGCTTTTAACCTATGCAGGTGCGATGTATAAACTCACATTAGCAGCTGAATGTTTTCTGCTGGCACCACATCAATATTTTATATAATTATATAAAAGCTCCTCAGCAATATTATTAAAATTTAAAGTAGCCAACTTGTGTGCAAACGTAGTCTTCCCTTTGTTAAAAGGTGTAAAATACAATTATTTCCTTCTATTGATAAATTTTTTTTTTCATACTATCCACTCTTTTATGTGGCAGTGCTTACCTGTTGTTTCATTCCATGTATAATGTAGAAATGTTTTGTAAAATACACAAAGAAAATTGCAGCTTATTCACATTTTATAGTGTCTTACTAACTAGTATACTATTTTAAAATTCTTCTGCTGATGATGTCAAGTTCCTTTTATGGAAAGCAAAATGTGAACGTATTCAGCTAACTAAATCAAAACATTCTGCAGCAATGCAATGTGCAGCCAGTAACTCAGTCTGTTGAATGGAACAGTCTTGATTAGTTGTTGCTTTTAAATACTTGATTCAAGATTTCAGAAAGAAAAAGATGATTTTGGTACTGTTAACCCCATCAAAGGAAATACATATTTGTTGTCAGTCCAAGCAATTTAATGATGCTTATACTCTTCTCCCCTAGAATAGGACAACTTTTTTTGGTCTGGTACTTTGATGTATGGACACCTGTGCTGTAGGAATCAAAGTTCATCAAAATCCGATTTTATATTGACCAATAAACTTTGAGGTCTTTCAAGTATTACTGATTTAGGGACTACAGCTAAATCCTGACATCAAAAGAACCTGTATCTTCTCAACCTCTGATGGGTATAGACCTTTTTGTATCTTGATCCTGCTGCATTATAATATACCCTTCTCTCCAACACAAGAATGTTGCAGTGGTGATGCAAAGAGTTCTTGATCACTGCAGATTATCATTCACATTTTATTGCACAACTCTCCTCCCAAAAGATGTGATTTCCAAATGTAAAAAGTAAATGATTTTTTTTTTCAGTCAGAGGGTTGTAAAGTTGCTGACCTCTGTTGACCTTGGAAACTGAAGCATAGCTATCAGTGGGTGAAATTAATGTTGATGGTTGAAAGATGAAACTGCTCAAAATCTTTCATAGAGTCCATGCTTTTTCAAAGCTCCTCTTTCTGGATGGATTCCTCCTAGTCTTTCTCATATTTTGAAAAATAAGCATAGTTTGTCTACTTGATAGCACAAGCAACTGCTTGTTTCCTGAGCAAATGGTTCCATGATAGTTTATTTTCCATTTGGTGGTTCAGACTGGACTAAATGAGTTCTTATAGACCTCAGGTTCAGCTTACATAATCTGAGTCAGAAGGTAAGAGTGTAAAGTTAGTGCATCTCATTAAAAAGCCATATGTAATTAAATTTTGTCATAAGAAAAACTAGAATGAAATCATTGGTAAACTAGAATGAAATCATTGGTAAATGGATTTTAAAATACAAATTATTGGTTTTCCAATTTTTATTATATGCTATGATAATGCTGAACTAAAACAACTTTAATATGCTATAATAAAATTTTATAAATTTTATCAACATCTAATTAATGTCTGTTTATTCAGAGATGTGTTTCATTCCTGTCAGTCTCCTGTTATTTTAGTAATAGGGAATGATTTTTCAGATTTTTTTTTATATATTGAGCAGAGAGTTTCAGTAGCAGCTTCAGAATAAGACTTGATCAACTAAGGCAGAAAGCATGTCAGCAAATGGAATTTGGTTTTGCCCAAAATTCAAGTAGGCAGATAAAGAGAAACAAATTGGGGGAAAAAAAACAAAATTACATGCAATATCAACAATAATTTCTTCTGGCAATAGAACAGTGTTTTGACAACTCTGAAAAATAAAGCTTTTGGGTCCAATAGGGAGAGCTGTGTGTTGTACTTGTCTGCCTTAGCAAAACATATATCAGATGAATATTTGGGAAGAAGACTGGAGTGAAGGCAGGAGATGGGATGTCTGGTGGAGTTTCACTGATCTTTGAACAAGCAACAACAATAAAAGGGTAGTTGTTTAGTAGGGACATACTGTGAAATTCATAACCTTGTAGATAGTGTTTATCTCCAGGAACAGGACAACAAGACATCTCGAGGCACCCGAGCATGCTGAACAGACAAGAACCGGCAAGAATAAGGATTTTAGGCTTTAGGTCACTAAAAGCACACGGTGATGAAGAAGAGAAGATGAAGTAAATGTCCACCAGAGATCATGGAAGACCACCAAGGGAGAAAAGACCCTAACCCTAATTTTATTATGCATGCTCAGACTATGTAAATGAATTCCAGGAACTCATTAGTATAAGACTGCCCTTTCTAAGAAATATAATGATTAAACTGTGTACCCAGCTTGTATGGGCGCGCACATTTGGAGGAGTGATCCCCTGTGTGTCCGGCGCCACAAAATAAAGAATACCTGCTTAATAACTTCAGTTATTGAGTTTTTCACTGCATCAGGAGGAACAGGAAGTAATAGAAAGACTATCAGAAATTTAATCTGGATAAATATTTAGGAGTTTAAACTACTTTATGGTAGCATTTCTGGTGGTTTTGTCAGTCAGTTTCTCCTGCTTAGAAGCATCTTTAATATACATACAGGACTTTGCGTCTGTTCACATATTTGAATGCCGATGTTAATTTGTTCAGATGAACAAAAGTCTTACTTGTTCTCATGAACTGCCCAATATGTGTAGGCATAGAGTATACCCTTCTCCACATCAGGGAGTTGTGTCATTTCAACCCTAGCCTTGTGTACTAAGTCCTATGGAACAAATTTGTGAGTGGAGCAATACAAAGGCCTTTTACCTATGGGAATGAGAACTCTAAATTGATGTGGAGATTACTAAAAAGACAAGGAGACAATATCTTAGGAATTTTAAAACTTGAGTAAGGAGCTAGAATATCCTTCAAGCAATGCAATTCTTCTCATAGTTTTTGACTGACTTTACTTACTATGCATTTTGCATCAGGGACATTTTATGCATTAAGCAAGGTAAGGAAGGCTTCCCAATAACACTACAGACAGACAAAAATGGGCTTCTCACTGTGTTCAAAGTGCTACAGACAGTTGAGATACAAGAGGAACTAAATTGAAAGACTAAATGAAAATGTTGAAAACATTGCCAGTGGAACACTTCAGCAATATAGATCTTGCTGCATAGAATTATTGAGTAATCAAAATATTTAGATCCTTTTAGTAAAAAAAAAAAATCAAACATATTAGCTGGAAATCTGCAAGTACCTTCAGACTCAAAATGATCTTCATGCCGCTTTCCACTGAGACCTTGAATAAAACATGCAACTTCATACTCTGTATCTGCCTGACCGCTGATGTTGAATAAATATGTACCTTTCATTATTAACACAGAAAAATACAAAATGATTTAATAATGGAGTATGCCGATACGAATATTAAGGATCTTCAAGGGTATCTGACTCAATAAATCTGAATAATGAAGTATTACAATTTATAAATCTGCAAGATTGATGTCTCAAATGAAAAGACTGATAGAGATGTTGAATGAAAACAGGATTGCAATTAGTAAAGGTAGAATCTAAGGCAATTCTCGGTAGGTTATCCTCTTGTATCTACTGGTATATATACATAGGTTGGTTTAAAAATCATATGTATAATAATTCATTTTGGGATGACAGAAGCTAAAAATCACAGTAACATCCAAGGCATGAAAAGATTCTGCAAAATCACTTTTTTAATATGAGGAAGAAGATTTTCAGTTCAGGATATTTATCAGCAGCATTTGTTCATCCCATACATTAAGTCTTGAAGGGGTTTTTTTGACCTGCTGCAGTATTTTGTAAAACAACATTCTACTATTTGTACACAGTAACAATATGAACAAGAGAACAAAATCAATATTGTGCTTCATTCTATCCAGTGTTGCATAGTGGTGGCTTAAGTAAGGAAGGCAGTTTTGGTTAATAACAACAAAATGCATGCTTTTAGACACAAACACACATGCATACACTTACATGCTAATGTGTGATGAAACTGATTAAGTAGGACATGAAGAATGTATGTATTGCTATTAATTCTTTCAGCAGAATTCATGCATTTTGTGCACAGCCGTATGAGAGACTTATTCTGTTCTTTCCTGAAGTTGCACTGTATACTCTGTATACTTGAATTACCAAACCTATTTCCGCCCCCTTCCTTTATCAAGAAGTTACATTTGTCTGATTAACCTTATCTTCCTCTTGTCCTTCTTAAGAGCATTGGTTTCAATCACAGCTTCAGGAGAACTCTGTGGATATCTCTTTGTCAGTCCAGGGATGTTTATGTGAGGAAGGAATTGAACAAAGAAGGCATGAAATCTGGCTGGGTGAACAGGATAAACTTCTATTGTCCTACTATTATCTCTTAGTGGTAATCCTTCCTAAATACCATTTCTGTGACAGTCTGTGGAGTTTGTATGCTACTGCATCTACAATTGTAGATTCAATACTGTTTGAATTAGCTTTGTTGGTGAGTCAGAAGGATGAGCAAGTCCTGGCGACTTTCCTGGGTAGTTAAAAAACCTTGTTCATGTCTTAATTTCTTGACTGGTTGCTTTTGGATATTTATTACAGTGAAGTATACCTCTTAGAGAAGCTGAATAAGACTGATGGTCCCTAAGACAAGATTTTGCTTATGGTTTCTCGCATGCATGTGCAAATGCCATTAGACTTGATTTACCCTGTATAATTAGTTTGACCTTCTCACAATTTAATCAACAAAATGGGATGTTTAGTACTGGAAGTCTCTGTATCTTTTATATCTTCATTTTACCTTGACCTTCTTTTTCCGTCTTTTTGTGTTGGCTTCCTGTTTCCCTGCTGCTCCTGGGTTGATATCCCTTCCTTGCCAAAGAGGTGAATCTGTTCAGATCCTTCTAATAGCATAGTATGGAAATATACCTGTTCTTACTGCAATCAGAAAACTGAAGTCCAGCGTATCTGCTGAAGTGACTGCTTTCCACGTATAGACATAATGCACTATATATTCCTTCTCCTCCAGAATTATAATTGTGTCATGGGTTGGCCCCAGCTGACAGCTAGACTTCCACCCATCTGCTCACTTAATCCCTGCCTCAGTGGGACAGGGAGGGAGGAGAATATAGGAAGAACAGGAGTGAGAAAGCTCATGAGTCAGCATAAAGACACGGAGATCGCTCACTGTCACAGACAAATCAGACATGAGGAAATCCAATTGTTGCCAATTATAACTTCTGCCAGTTAAATGTCTATGTAATTTCTGATTCAAGTAGTGGGAAACAAAAACAACAACCCCTCTTCTATCACAAGATGAACTCACTTCCTTCAGTGTGGCAATGGGTAGCATGGAGAGATTGCAGTCAGGGCATAGTTTCTCTCTGCAGCTCCTTCTTACTGTTTTCTAGTGCTCCAGCGTGGGTTCCTGCATGGGCTGCAGTCCTTCTCTGACCTTGATGTTTCCTCTGCTGTATCACTTTTTGTTTGCTTCTCCTCTCTCCTTCCAACATTCCTGCCCTTCCTTGATGTCTGTTATCACAGCTGCATCACTAAACTGGCTGATGGGCTTGGTTGTGGCCAGTGGTGGGTCCCTTGCCAAGCCATCTGGAACCAGCTGTGTCTGGCACAGGGCAGCCCCTGCCCTCCTCCCACAGAGGCCATTTTGACTACCAAAACCTTGCCACCTACACCCAATACAGAATTTACATCAGCTAAACATGTTAGGATGAGTCAGATTACTGACATTTCAAGATTTCTTCAGTGACTGTTATGTGTTGACTGTCTTGGCCTTTTATTAGGTAAGCATTGTTTTGTAAATTTATTTTTTGTGATTTATAGACAATACAGTGAAGTACTCCTTTTATAGAAGAAAATCTGGTATATATTTGAATTTTACTTTTCAGTTAGCTCCTCCTCAAATATAATTACAAGAATTCAAGGAAGAATAAAATGTGACAACATATTTATGAATCATGAGATTTAACAGAGACTGAAGTAGATCTTATTATTGATGTGCTTACTGCTTCATTAAATTCCCCTTAAGGTTTGCAGTGTGGATATGGATCATTTGCAATAATAATTATGCAGTGATCGATTGATTGTGTTTCACATTGTACTTGTCACCTTGAAATGCAAAAAACATTCATTTTCTACTATGTGAACATTTTTCTCTAATGTTAGGTACCAGCATGCAATGGTTTATTTTATAGAGGAGTGCACTTTATAAAGTTGGAACTTAACATTAACCTTTACCTAAAAGTGAAGTATTGCTCGTCATTTTGCAGAAATGAAAATTGCCCAACTACCAATGTCTTGAGATTAGAAAACATGGTCTAATGTGAAGAAGATTGTTCAAATTAGCACATGTATTATGAACATTGGTTTTTCAATAAGTCTGCGTTTGAGATACGGCATAATGATCATACTTGATAAAATTTCAGGCTTGAGATCTCTGCTTTTAAAACTGATACATGTTCTTTGGAAAGTCTGTCTCCCTTTCTCACTGAGACTTTGATTCAAGCCAGTATTAATTAATTGGAAAATCAGTATAAAATTGCTTTAGTCAATCTTTGAGTTAAATCCTGTGCATTTCATGTTTTGAGTGGTGTAATTATCATGATAATTTAAGCTTCCTTTTATTGAGAATGTAGTAGTGAAGGAAACACTATCTTGTTTGTTTTGGTTTTCAGAATTTTGAACAAAAGACTTCTATTGAAATTCAAGTGAAATGACTAGTTAGTGGCTACTTTTATTCAAAGGTCTGGTATTTTTGAGCATTTAGTAATTTAAAACCATACATATGTTTATTAATTCAAAATCAAATTTTAAAATCATTTTCATTCTTTATGGTGAAATGTACTGTGTAGGTGGTGTTTTTTTTGTGGGTGTTTTTCTGTTGGTTTTTGTTGTTGTTTGGGGATTTGTTTTGTTTTGGTTTTGTTTGGTTTGGGGTTTTTTTTGTTTGGTTTCATTTTTTGTTTGTTTTCATTTGTTCTTGGGTTTTTTTTTGTTCTCCCCTCAAGTGTGAGCATAGGTAACTGTATACATTCAAATATGGAAATGTTTAATATGTTGGTGCTCATATACAATCAATCTGCAGAGTAACCTGCAACCAATTTGAAGAGTAACTGCCGTGGTAACACTGCTGGTATTAAAGTGGCAAAGCTAATTGTACAGTTGGTTTCAAAATTAGCAGCCTATGCAGTTTTTACCACAGCATGAATACTGAATAAAGCTTACAAAACTGTGTAAAAACTGTGACATAAGCAAAAACTTGCAGAATTTTTAAAAGCAACTGTTTATCAGCACACGTATAAGAAGATAACTGAAATACTTTACCTGAAAAAAAAAGACTGCTACTGATTGTGCCTTACTATTTTCAGCAGTTGCGCTGTTTTAGTTTTCAAGTCTTCAGAAAATGTCCCAGGTCAGTGGTATTAAGTTCCAGAAGAATCACAGATAAATTGCACCCTGTTGGAACATACCAAATATATCTTAATTCTTTTGAATTCAAGTTTAAAATGTCATATGGTATTACTTTATTATTTTCATATATATGATTGTGATGTCAACATATGTAGCCATGACAAGCTCCTAATTTTCAATGCAAAGCTCAGTTAAATTTTTTTAACATACCTCTCATCTTCATTATCCAATGGAAGTATTGAGGGAACTTCCTTTTGTGAAATAACAGGTACAAGGGCCATGGTTATTCTTCCAGATGCACCTGCATACTCCAGTGCTGGCTGCAATGCCCAGTAAATACTACATCCCAATAACAATGGGAGCAGTGTAGGAAGAAGGATAAAACAAGATGTGTCACTGAAAGGGAAAGGAAATGAAAGAGAGAGAGGTCAAGAGGATGAGATGAAAGGTGTATATTTAAGATCAGAACAGTCAATGCCCATTTTGAGATAAATGTGAAGAAACCATGTCCTCCTGACATTGCTAAGGTTGTACTCTTAAAGTAACTCACAGGGTGAACTTTATTTTTTTGTCTTCATGTATCTGAAACTTTATTTACTGCTACAGCATCTGAAAGCAGCTTGAAACATGCAACAGTGGGAAACTTGATCTTTGAGCAGTTATTCCTAACTAGAATAACTTGGTAATGATGCTAATAATAATGCCATTTTGCTATGCTTTTATTGACACGTGTACATGTCTAAGGCACACCCCTCTCAAATAGGAAAAAATAATTCTAATAGAGAGCACTGGTAAAAAACATGTAGGGTGTTTTTAGGGTGATTGTGGCTGAAGGGCAATTAAAAATTTGCTTTACAGAAGAATCTAGTTTGCCTTCCTGGTGTGACTTTACCTGCAGTTCTTTGAGTTGGATGGTTAAGAGTCAAAGTATTCTTGTTGGGTTTATTTTCTGGTGAAAAGTGGTAATAACATCCGGTAATAAGTCTTCAGAGCATAGGAACAGTTCTTTCTTCAGAAGCATTCAGACACTTGGGGGTATGCATACTAACGTGCCTGCCTAACACTTAATAGCGTGTGGCTTCCACATCTCACCATAGTCTGCATGCATTAGCAAACCTCTTATTTTGTTCTACCTCTACTCACTGCTGTTAATATATGTTAAGATAGTCAAGACTTGTATTCTGAAAATGGGAAAAAGGAAATATAACTGTCAACAGCATGCTAATGTTCATCAAGAAGTGCAGAGCCTATTGTGTTATTCATAAAAATCTCCAGTTCCTTATGATTCAAAGTGGTTGAATCCTTTTCTTACTGCATTAGATGTTTATATTTACAGCATGTAGATATTCATATTAGAGCTAAATGTACACAGGAAAGAATCTCACACAGCAGTGATATAACCATGCACTATCAAAAAAAGGTGTCATGCCAGAAAAGGCATCAGTAAGCTCTAGTTTGGCAACATGTTTCCTTTGGCAACATGGCCTCTATAGGAAACAACGGAATAACAACAGGATACAAATTTTGATTTATATATTGGGCAAATCTTTCTGATAGCTAGGAAGAGTAGAAGAGTTTACTCTCAAACAAGAGAAGAAAGGTGACCTAACAGGAACACAAACTTACAAATGCTACAGGAAAAAATGATGGAGACAAATGGGGAATGTGGAATTAAGACGTGTAAAGACTAGGAAGGTAATTTAATACATACAGACCTAGCTCAGGGAGCTTAAAACACTTCATTCTACCACTCACACACACATAAGGAATCCTGTGGTAGGATGTAGTGACATGTTACTGGCACTTAGAGAAGTTCCACTTGCATTTCTGTTACTTAATATTCACTATTAATTTGTGTTTAGCATTTTTTACTCCCGTATTTTAGAAGGTTATTATATACTATTGATGCAAAACTACAAAGTGCAACCTAAGATAACAATCCTGTTTTAAGTTAATCTATGAATGTTCACAGCCTGTGAACAAATTATTTGTTTATAAAAAGCAATTATGAACAGACAAGTCAAATTTATCTCTTGGCTATAAAAGACACAGAAGTGAGCCACATGTCTAATTGGAATCTTTCCTGCTGAAGAGTAATCCTATTCATGTCTTATTCAGCTGGACATGGAGAAATAAATATTTATTCATGTTTTGCAGCAGCCATTTACACACTAAAGCTGTGGGTTTGTTTTTTTTTTTCATGACACTACTGAAATAATATAACTACTTCAGTCATCTCTTAAGTGAAGTGGCTCCCCTTCACATTAGAGGTATGTCTTGTTAGGGAACAAATTTAATAATTTTATCACAGTAAAATAAGCTAAATATGACTAAGCAGTCTTGTTTCTATTTTTCTAAGATGCAAATTCATTAGCTGGCTAAATATGTTAGCTCAGGTTCCCCTGTAAAAAAAGTCAGCATATACAGCTTCACGTATGCTAGTATGTGAAGTCCTATGCCAGTCCTTTCAATCGTGTTATACTGACTTAGTTCATTTCAAAACCACCATTTCCCCCATCAAGACAGGTCTGTCAAATGATTCTGTATCACAGTACTGACTCTGTTATTGCTCATTATTGAATGGCTTGAATGGTATCTGAAAATGCATCATCAAAAGTAGTAGTAAGGAGAAAGAGAGAGAGGAGAGAGTTAATAAATGATTCATGGACGTGATATGGTTCTGTATTGATATTCATAGGATGAATTATTTTGGATATGATTTGCTGTATGAGAATCTTGCTGTCGTATAGATTTTATACACATTAATAGCTCAGATAATTTGGAATTGTTTCATGTGAATAGCATCATGCTATTACTCATCAGGTGAGTTCCTCTTCGACAGAATAGTCTCTAAAGTTTATTGGAGTTTAATTCGGGCAACTATAGGAATTAGAGCTATTTTGCTCAGTAGTTTATCCCTGAATTATAATTGTGTATTGGAAAAATTACTGGACCGTATGAATAGCCAAGCAGTGGTAGTACAGGCTTGAGTGAGAAGAATGATTTCTTAGGGTCACATTAGACTATGACTTAGTATGTTGTTTTCACCATGGATCATTTACTGTACATTGCTGTTTTTTTGAAAACAAATGTGGCTACCCTAAACATACAGAGTAAGTGGGGCAAGAGTTACTGGCATACGAGGGGCTACTTCTTGGACACCCCATTTGGAGATTACATTGGAGAAAGTGCATCATTGATTTCTTTAGAAGTCTCTCATCTCTGCTAAGGAAGCATTTCACCTAAAAAAAATTAAACCTCTGTACTGAGTCTTGCTGTGACGGAGTTTATTTTCTTCACAGAAGCTCTACGATGCCATGTTTTAGATTTGAGAGTAGAACACTGTGGATAACACACCCAGTGCTGGCACAGCATTGAGGCTTTCTCTTTTTCCCACTCTTCTCCCCCAGCGAGTAGGGTAGAGATGGCAAGAAGCTGGGAGGGGACACAACCTGGACACAGCTGACCCAACCTGACCAAAGGTATATTTATTCTTGGCAATAAAAGCAGAGGGGAGGTGGTAGTAGACAGTGCTTGAAGACTTGCTGCTCTCCTGTGGAGAGGTGGTGGTTACTTTTGCACCACTGCTGGGCTGCACTGCAAGCTACTGGCTTCTAACTAGACTTCACACCACTTTTCACCACCTTCTGGGGCCAATCTATTTCACTATCTGCTCACCCATCTCATACTGCATTAGCTTCTCTAATGTTGAAGACCTTCCTCAAGTCAAGGCAGGCAGTATTTACTGCTCTACCCTTGTCTACCAGTCCAGTCCTTTCATTATAGAAAGTCATCAGGTTAGATAAGCATGACTGGTGGTTACTTACACATGACTGGGAATCCTTTTGGTGAATCCATGCCATCAACTCCCATTCACCTTCTTGTCCTTCATGTGCATGGAATGGTTCCTAGGATTAGTTGCCTCATCGCCTTCCTGGTGATCTAGATGAGGCTGACCAGCCTGTGATTCACTGCATCCTCCTTCTTGCCTTTTTAGAAGATAGTAGTTACATTTGCTTTCCTCAGGTTTTCAGGCATCTCTCACACTTGCCATAATTGAAAATGAAATTAAATACTTCATTACTGAGTGTCAGACTTACCAGCTAGTTAGCATTTCAGAAACGAAAGTAGTAGTGCCATTAGTTCTAGTCATAGAACTATGGACAGTGTTGTTCCTCACCACTCCTATGGAATTTACACAATGGAATCGAAAAGACAGGCAGTTAAATGTTGGGTTTGAATGACAGAAGTTCAATTTATGGTGAGATTGCAGAAAACAAGCAAAATTACATAAAGTCAGTTCAGGGTCATACCTTGTCCAGGTAGTCAGTGGGGTATATGGGCAGAGTCTCTGAATGCCAAGAGCATTTTTGAGTCCAATTAGCAAAATAATACCTGCTTGCCTTTCAGCAACAAGGAAGAACTCAGTATATGAAATTGAGGTGTTTGACTGTGAGCTTATGGTAAATGGTTTATCTTTCGAGGAAAGTGTTTGCAGTTAAAGCAGCAGTGGTCTAACTCCAAAAGCACGATACTTCTGAGTCTAAATATTAATGCATGTTTTTCAGCATTCACTCTATTTGCTTGTTTGCTTAAAGCAAGCTACTGTTTCAGTAACTTTCTGAGGCAAAACGTATGTGAGGGGAAAAAAGCAGACACAAAAATTCAGGGCTTGAATTAGGCTTTCCAGCAGAAAGTTGGGTTTCTAATGCCAAATCAAAGTGCAAGGCAGAAATATTTTTGACCCACTGTCTCCTGTGAGACAGGTGTACAAGCTATTTGACAATATAAAGCACCTACTTAGCTCTTCAATGATTTGATTTTGACAGTATAGGATACAACATGATTGTTAGGGCAAAAATAACTACATCAATGAAACAGTCCACTGTGAAAGACTGCAGTCTACCAGGCCGTTCTTAGAGAACTGAACTAAGATGTGTGATTCATCCTTAGGAATATATTTGGAATGTTACACAAAACTATTAATGACATTATCCTTCTATCCTTCTATCTTCTGGAATTATTCTGCACATTAAATATGGAGTTTTCCAGAGAGAAAGTTTTAGGAATGCTTGCCTGAGTTTTCACATGACGATAGATCTGTCTGGAGATGTACTGTGAGCTCTTCTGAATGGCAATTGTTGCAGTTTAATAGTTGCACAATTAGACCACAAAAGTAAAAAACTGAACTGTCAAGATACAAAATCATTTAGAAAAGGTCTTGTGATCCACTTCCAAAAGGTAGGAAGCTGCCATCCTACAATAGCAGATATCAGTGCAGAATTTGTCTTGTCTCAAAGCCTTGTAGCTTCAGTTTTTACCACAGAGGATCATTTGGGTTATTTCAGGTAAGCAAAACACCGGATGTTTCTTCTGTTTGTTATGGAAAATAACAAAGAAAAAAGCTTTATTGATGTAAGTAAACAGTTACTGAATAATACTTCATTAAGTATTATCAACAAGTATTTTAATTTGTTGATTGAATTATTCAGAATACATCAGTTCTTCCAGGCAGACATGGTTACATTAAACCAGGTAAGAACTAGATTTCAAATAGTATCTGCAAATTCAGACATCCTCTGTTTTGGAATATTTTAGACTGGAGGAAAATGAATAATCTAGGGGTAAAAAAAAAAAAAAAAAAACACAAAAGGAAACTATCTGAGAATTTAAGCTTTTCATTAGACTATAACATGAAGTATCTGAAATGCTAATCAGCAATCAGTCAAAAGAGTTAAAGTATTTGCAGCATAAACCTGCATTATGCAAAATAATTTATTAATTTACATGTATTTTTATGTGATAACAGGCTATTGAGGCATATTTCTCTGATCTACAGTCCATAATAAGAATATGAAATATATCTTTCACAGTGCCTTTGGACTTCACAGCAATAGTCACATTTTGAAATATTGTGGCTAATCTAAAACTATACAGCTGAATAGAAAAACAAAACCAGTTCCAAATATGAATAAATGATCTGCTACTTAATATGTCAGTGTATTTGTCAGGTTGATAACATTAGGCTCAGCTGCATTCAATTCTAAACCCTGCAATATTTGAAGTTTGATATTGTGCCTCACTAAATTTAATACATGGACCTCAGTAATAGAGGAAATCACTTTAGCACTTGGCAGTTTGTTATGCTGTATAAAATTGACTGCCCTGCAAACACAATAGCAATAATAAAAATTGCGGTCAGTAGGGGGGTGTAATGCATTTTCTAGCTTCAGCAAAGGTCCAGATGAGATTTATTGAGATTTTGCCATTTGGGTGAAGATCAATAGAGCTTTGTTAATAATTTGTTGTAAGGGCACCCTTTAGGGATATGACATTTTACTTTAAAACTTTGGTAATTTTGAAAGCATGCCTAGTGATAACAATGTCAAGTCCCTATGTTTCGGAAGCATGGATTTTTGCATTCAACTTGTGGGAGCATTTACTTTCACAGCAATTACATTTGAAATCATTCAATATATGATGCAGTCTGGTATTGATAACAAGATTCCACATGTTCTAATGCAGCTCTTGAGAATCTCAAGCACATTCTCAAGTCCTCGATTGTCTCTATTGTTTTCTTGTCTAACCTAAGAACTTTTGTTTAAATGTCAGTCTGTAATTTCTTACTGGTATATAATCTTCATGAATGATATGGAACTACATTCTTATTTTCATGACTGTAGAATTAGAAGTAGAAACTTATCCTTCTACCTATTGCTAGTAACACTCTGCATAATAACTAGTAGGTCAACTAGATACCAGTATTACTTTTATATTTTCATAAAATAAACTTTAGTTCAGTGGATGTGCTAAGCAAGCCTTCCTCTTCTGCCACCAAAATTTGATGGACATTACTGACTGTAAGGAAGCAGAAATTTGTCAGCACTTTGCAGTTTGAACACAGGGACTAGGTACAGCAGAACAATTTATTTTCAATGAGCATGCACAAAGTAAGATTTATGACTTTTGCGGCTAGGATGACATTACTTACATAGTTGCCGAGCTACAGCAAATTAAAGGGATCCATGAATACTAAGGGGTGTGTTTTTGTAATGAGGGAGAAGAGACAGAAGCAATAAGAAGATAATTAAGGTAACAACTTGTGAAAAATTGAAGTGTTTCTGTCTTTCATTTTTGAATCTCTGAGCATAAACTTTGTAGTTGTTAATTTAATTGCTGATGTTCTCTGTATCCCTGAAGAATATTAAGGATTAATCATCTGCTTCATTCCAACAAGAGATAAGGCCTAAGTGAATTGAAATTTTACCAATTTAACCCTGTCTGCCTCCTAATATGACATGATTAACATTCTTCAATTAACAACACATAATTATGCTAAAGGCCTCATTGCACTTACTCCATTTTTCAGTTTTACGGTGCCCTTTGCAGGTATTTCAAAACTCAGTGAAAGGAAGGGTATATTTTAGATCTGTATGATTGGTCACCTAAGTTCATCCAAATTACAACAATTTAGAATTTTAACTTTTACTTTTTTTTACTTCTTTTTGTTCCTACTAATCTCTATGTGCAAGTCCTGAAAATTGGTTCTGGTTAAACAGTTTCTTTATCCTGTCTTTAAGGACAAGCAAGTATTTGTTTTCCAATCTAACTGTGCCAAACTGAGTAAATTTTCTTAATTATTTGTGGTTGAATATTGAACTAGCGATTTCATTGAGCCCTAGAATGCAGAGCTGTTAATGTTAAAATTAATGTCTTATATATTGTTTCATTTTAGAATAACAGATAATTAAATTATTTACATCTATTTTACTTTTTACATTTACTTTGGTTTAGAGCTACACTCAATAAAAAATGCAGCAACTTTTTTATATATCCTGATATTTACTGAAATGCTTTTCCTATTTGCACTGGGCAAATAATACATGGTTGCCTTTGTGTCTGATTGATAAGCATAGAATCATAGAATGGCAGAGGTTGGAAGGGACCTCTAGAGATCATCGAATTCAAGCCTCCTGCCAAAACAGGATAACCCAGGGCAGGCCACACAGGAACACATCCAGGTGCATTTTCAAAGCACCCAGAGAAGGAGACTCGGCAACCTCTCTGGGTAGCCTGTTCCAGGGCTCCATCACCCTCACATTAAAGAAGTTTTTCCTCATGCTGAGGTGGAACTTCCTATGTTTTAGCTTACACCCACTATTCCTTGTCCTATTACTGGGCATCACAGAACAGAGACTGGCCCCTTCCACTTGACACCTACCCCTCAGATATTTATAGACATTCCTAAGATCTCCTCTCAGCCTTCTCAGGATGAAACAGCCCCAGTTCTCTCCACCTTTCTTCGTAAGAGAGATGTTCAAGTCTCTTAACCATCCTTGTAGCCTCTGTTGGACTCTCTCCAGTAGACCACTGTCTCTCTTGAACTGGGGAGCCCAAAACTGGGTACAGTATTCCAGGTATGGTCTCACCAGGGCAGAGTAGAGGGGGAGGAGAACCTCTCTAGACCTTCTAGACATAGTTTTCTTAATGCACGCCAGGATACCATTGGCCCTCTTGGCCACAAGGACACATTGCAGTCCCATGGATAACATAATATCCCCTAGGGCTCCAAGGTCCTTCTCCATGGAGCTGCTTTCCACCAGGATAACCCCTAATCTGTCCTAGTGCCTGGTGTTATTCCACCCCAGATGCAGGACTACAGACTTGTCCTTAGTAAACTTCATGAGGTTCACCTTTGCCCAGCTCTCCAGCCTGTCTAGATCTCATGGGAGAGCAGCAAAGACTTCGGGCGTGTCAGCCACCCTCCCCAGTTTTGTATCATCGGTGAACTTGGTGAGGGTACACTCTATCCTCTCATGCAGGTCATTGATGAAGATATTGAAAAAAAGTGGACTCGGTACTAATCCTTGGGGAACACCACTGGCCACAGGCCTCCAGCTTGACTCTGTGCTGCTGATCACAACCCTCTGAACTCTGTTGTTGAGCCAGTTTTCAATCCACCTCACACTCCAATTATCTATCCCATGTTTCTTGAGTTTTCCCACAAGGATGTTGTGGGAGACTACCAAAAGCCTTACTGAATTCAAGGTATATGACATCCACTGCTCTCCCTTCATCTATCCATTTGGATGTGCCTTTGTAGAATGGTATCAGATCAGTCAAGCAAGATTTCCCCCTACTAAATCCATGTTCATTACTTCTGATAACCTTATTTTCTGCCATGTGGTTAGAGATGGTCTCCAGAATGAGCTGCTCCATCACCTTTCTGGGGATGGAGGTGGGGCTGACTGGTCTGTCTTGCCTGGGTCTTCCTTCTTGCCCTTTTTGAAGAATGAAGTGACACTGGCTTTCTTCCAGACCTCAGGGACCCCTCCCATCCTCTGTGATTTTTCAGAAATGATGGAGAGCAGCTCAACAACAGCATAAGCCAGCTCTTTCAGCACATGTGGATGCACCCTACTGGGGCCAAGGGATTTGTGCATTTTCAGTTTACCCAAGCCATCTCTAAACCAATCCTCACTGACCAGTGGAGTGTTTTGCTCCCATGTAGCTGTTAATTTGAAAGCATCATTAGTTTATGGTAAATCAAGAGAAAATAAAACTAGATATGAAGAAAATATGCCTGTTTTTCTTCTGAAACCTAGGAGATAACTGCAGTTTGCTGATGTGTAGTTTTAAGAGGAAAACAATAGCATTTACATTTCTAGTGCTTAAAACGTTCCGTATTTCTTATTTTCTTTTAGGTCAGTGCAGCCCTTAAAGATAATTATTTTTCATTAGAATTTTTATGTTAATGATACAGATTTAAATGTCTACTATACAAGGGTAAAATTTTGGCTTTGTAGCATAAATACTTGATATGAAACCACATTAAAATTCCATGGGATTATTTTCTGAGAACAGATCCTTAGTTGGACAGCCTTCTACTGTGTAGGCCACCACTGTAGAAGTCTACTGGAGCATCTCTACATTCAGGTGTCCATCTGGGTTTCATCAGGCCTTTTCAGACAGCAGCTCTCTAAGGATCACCCAGTACAAGATACAAGAAGCTCCGTCTGTTTGAGGCCTGAGTAATTTTGCACTTACAGGTATAAGCATGGAGACCGAGAGCATATTATAGAGACTTTGGTAAGGAGTATATTAGTCCTTACCTCCATTTTCAAAGCTAGAAAACTCAGTGACTGTTACCTTTCCACTGGATGTCAATGAGGTCATTAACCAGTATTAAAGGTTTTGAACACTGGGAGATGCAATGTCGCTATAGAAAGGACTATTTTCATATCTGATTTTCAGAACATAAGCAATCATTTCTGCTTTGTAGGAAACAATCCTGTATTACTTAAGCTTTTACATATGAGAAGGTACTATTTCATATCAGCTTCAGTAATTATGTGCATTTTGTGGCATGTCTTCTAAGTTCACTAGACAGAACATGTTTTTCTACATCGTGATTCTGGGTCACTGGTAAAAAAGGAACTTGGCCATTTGTCCAGCTCTTTCCACTAGGCTTTGAAGAGGACCACTCTGTTCACAGGTTTATTTCATAGCCATTGTAAAGTCAGCTTGTTGTGATAGTTCTTGTGCTGCACATATGAAATAACCATGAGTATTTCTGATGCTGACATATTTGTAAGGGTTCTGTCTTATGGAAATCTTGGAGGTCTAATCTTTATTTTTCTTTCTGGATAATATTAGAAGACCTCAGAAGAAAGTTCAGTTACAGGTGACAGTTACCTTGTATTTCTGTGGGTCACACTAGCTTAAAGCATTTGCATAGTGCTGAAGGCTTTCTGAAGAATGTCTAGTAAATTACATTTTGGCCAATGGTAAATCATGTTCTTACAAGTGAATTATGATGGCATTGTTAGTAAATTTTAAATAGGATAGAGTTGTGCCTACCTTTTCAGAAACAGGTTTTCTTCAAAATTACTGGATATTTGTAATTAAATTGTTTTGAAAGGCAGTGCTATTACTTTAATTATTTTAGTTTGAATCAATAGACATTTTCTACCTGATGCAGATTATTTTCTCATCATTTGGAGTCTTTCAAACATCCTGATTCCATGGGTGTTGCTTTAGCCTTGGATACTTTAAGAACGTGGACTAGTGAGAAATGCACTAGTTTATTACTATAATAGTAATGAGGCCATTTGGGTTGTGTTTTAATGGCATTTTTGCCTAGTGGCTATGGGCTGTCTCACGGTGGGCATTTGTGAAAGGCAAAAAGATTCACTGAAATCAAAGTAGCAACATTTGAGAATAAACTGAATATTTATGTACTTGCTGTGGCTATCCAGTGTACACTCAACAGTGCACTTGTGAGGAGATAAAAGATTTTTTTTTTTCCCCCTAGGAAAGGGAAATGAACTTTTTTACATGTTTCTAAGTGTGATAAACTGTGAATTGTTTGTTCATCAAACTTTGTACCAATTGCTTAAGCTGGTTTGCTCTAATAAAAGCACCAAATCAGGTATGGAAAGGTACCAAATGTATTCTGCTATACTGGGGACTTGGCCCTCCAGGACATCATCCCTGCTCCCACCGGATACAGGCCTGGCCGAGGCCTGAGTTGTAAATGTCATCATAAATCCTAGCCTAGTAGCCTTGTAAACTGTAGCTTGTTTTACATAACTGTAAACTGTGTCTTGTCTTACATAGTTGTAAGTTGTGTTTTGTCTCCCATAGCCTTGAAAGTTATCAAGGTTCTCCTAAATCCTGTAGCCTGTCTTGTGTAGTTTTGGTCTTTGTAGATACGGGAACTAAGTCCCAGACAGGAAGATAGGAGACAGGAGAGCCTCTCTGCAGATAAGCCAGATCACACCAACCCTCTGATTCCTGACTCATCATTTTGAGACAAAAGGTGAAAAGTACATTGCGAGGAAGACTGGGGGCCTTCCTCCTGAAGACCCTGGCCCACGACCACCAGACACCAGTGCGCAAGTGCCAAAGGGAGGAGACCCATGATGATGAGTTCCTGGACCTGATTATAATAATCCAACCCCACATAATGAATATGTAGTTAACGCTGTTGGATATGCATGATTTAGTGTAATAAATGCCTGCTTGCTTGACATCTTGTTGTTGCATGTTGGTGGAGTGCAGACTCCCCGCGCACCCAGCGCTGCTTGCTCATTCCCCATCACTAATAAATTCTTATTTTCTTATTTAAAGACTATTTTGGTCTCATTTATAACATAAGGAACACTAAGTAAAGATTGCTGCTGAAATTAGGAGGTAGTACTAGATGAACCATAAATCATGGATGTGGTCCAGTTTGCTGGTTCCTTTGTAAACTATATATATAAGTGTATAGGACCAGCAATCCTGAACATGAAATCACCTGAATTTAATTTGAAGAAACTGAAGAAAAGGAAAGAATCGAAGAAAAGGAAAGAAACAAAGAAAAAGGAAAACATAGGTTAAAAAAATATTCTATGCCCCCCGTGTAATGAGTACACTGTAAGACCAGATAATTGTCAATATGTCATTAAGTACCAACCAAAACTCACAACTCTTCCTACCACACATTAAACAGAATTACATTAGGGAAGAAATTATCAGGGTCTCTTTAATACAGTAAAGTTTCAGGGCTTTATTGAAAACTACTAAAATCACCTATGATATACATGGCTACAGAAGCAGGAGAAATTTTACTAGAAAATACAATCAAGTATGATAGATCAATATATGATCAAGGAGATGTTTATGTGTAATATATACGTGTTTATTTATATAGATCTCACACTTGAAAGACATACAAGTTTTTGTCTTTTGGAAACATACAGACAAAATCAGCCTCCCAGAAATGTGTTATCTTTTTATGTCTCAGAAAAATTGTTTCCTTTCACAACAATTAAACATACTTTCCATTTTTATTATTTAAGTTCACGTTTGTTTGATGATCATTATGGGTGGGCAAGGGAATGATGCCCACAAACAGCAATGGATCTCTCCACTATTGCATTTTAGAAAATATTTCAGGGCTGAATTGTTTGAAATTTTTCTCAAGAAGAAAATTACTATCAATGAAATAATCAGGATGAAATGGTTTCAACCCCAGGCACTCACTACCTGTCTTTGTGAATTTCTGCCCTGGGTCCGTCCTTCCAGCAGGCAGGCAGGAGTCTTAGAGTATTAATGTTAAATGCAAGAAGTGCCTCAGACACTGTTATTCATGCACCTCTGCATGCAGTTGTGCTTTGTGAGGTCAGCTGCCTGTTCAGTAAGGTTGGCTGAGGAGCACAGCCTGAGCACTGTTAGCAGTTTGGAAAATACCTTAAATCAGCATGGCAATTAACAGCTCTGTAGCAATCAGTATGTCCCATTTCATTTTCCTTTTGTAATGGATTCCTTTTCTTTACCTTAACAAAAAGCCAACTCTTCTTTCACCTGCCTTCTGCATTAGTCACTTTTTTTGGAGCTCATCATCTGTTTATCCCCTTGCCTAGAAGCACTGATGAGCACCACTTCCTAATATGCTCACTGGAGATGGGCCAATAAAACTCCTCTGGAGGTTTCAAAACCCTTTTTTTCAGAATGTTTACTTCTTTTCATTACTTAATCTTCTCTAAAGTTTAACCAAATCTTCTCTGTGGAGTTAGCAAAGGAAATTTTTGGGTTTGCTCTTTGTTTCTGCAAAGAATGACAAGCAGAAACATTTCACCAATTTTGACAGCTGTGATACAGTAGTGTGACCCTAGTCAAGACAATTATACTGTATTTAAACATTAGCTAACATTACAGAAGTAAACGAGATGAAAGAAAACTCATTACTTAAAATGAGTTAGTAGGAAGAATGAGATATGAGTAAGGAACTTCTGTCATTGTTCTGCAATGGAAAGCGTTTGAGCCCTGATGATGCACACAGGGAGAAATACTTTTGATTTTTTTGTCGTTGTTCATTTGTTACGTAGGTGGTTATCGTTTCAGATTTATCAATGAAAAGTCATAGGAAGGCCAGTAAATCACGGACTTAATTGCAGTATCTTCCTTTGTCAGCTTCTGGGGAGCCAGCTGGTCTGTGGCATGAGTAATGCAGAACACATTCATTAGCAGCTGAAAGGAAGCATCTCAGAGGGCTGCTGCTGGCCTGCAGCTTCCACCAAGACCTACAGCATTAGCTGCATATCATTCTCAGATATTTTACACTTGTACAAAAATCTAGGATCTGGTCTTTCCTATTGACTGAATGCTATCATGAATGCAGCTGCTCTGGGAGGACTGCTGAAAATTTTCATCATAGAAGCAACCTCTGAGATTTGGTTTAATTTATTCCGAGAAACTCTACAGAGAAATCTACTAGTTAGTGAAAAAATCAGTTATTGCATGCTCTGGTATTTACTGTGTGCTGGGAGAAAAGAGTCAAAAAAAAAAACCAATGCTGTTCGGCTACTTGAAAAGAGAGTTGGAAAGAGAAAACAAGGTAGACAATTCAATCTGTAATTTCATGAAATAAAAGGCTATGATGTTCTGGAGTTTTCTCAGCATACTTCCTCAGTTTTCATCACTTTATTTCTGCTGAAACAAACTGCAGCACCAAAAATTGTATTTAGGCTCCTGGACTTTTGTTAAGCTTATTTGTGGTAACATTTACCTTGTTGGGTAAAAATAAGCATAAGACTGTAATATTCAGTTGGTTGTCAATTGTCTGACGGGTTGTGAAACACTTAAAAATGTAGGGCTTCTTTGGTTGCTGCCCTTTCTAGATGTACTGTATACATAACATTCATGTGACCATGTAACAGCGTGTACTGTGGGTGAAGAGTATATCCATAGCACTGACAGCCTTCAGATGGGTATCTTTCACAATTCATTGCTAACAGAGCCGTTCATATTGGAAGTCTAGGATGAACATAATGTACTTTTACAATAAGTTTTGATACTAGTGCAATTTATTGCAAAAGTTTGGAATATATACCAAATGAAAAAAAGGAACTACTTTGTCCCCATCAAGTGCTTGGCTCACCTTCACGTTTGATTGCATGGGGAAGACTTTTTATGAAACTCATAGGAAAGGAAACATCTAAACAGCTGATGCCAGATTAATGCAGATAATTTATCAGTGTCTTTCATTGTTTATCTTTCTCTATGCTTACCTTTGATTATTGTCTTCTGTAGTTGTCTGTCAATACAATACTCCTGCTTTGGAGTATCAGTTTTCTCATGGTAAGTACTGAAACCCCTACTCACTGAACTTGACAACAATTAAGTATGCACTTAAATTTTGTGTGTCCATACCTTAATGTTGCATTAATCTTATTTTTAATTATGCGCTAACTTTAAAGACCTACTGAAGGGAGTATTTCAGATGTGAAGAGGTCTGTCTGCATAGAGGAAATCACAGTCACTGCTTTCTTAAATTTAAGTAAATCCCAGGTTTACCATGTTACTTTGATGTCTGCGATCTCTGACCTTTCCATGTGCTCCTAAATTTAGATGTTTTGACCCTCATTCAGTAATAAATCATGGTTTATATTTTTTTAATTTTTTACTTTTATTATTTTACTTTTATTTTACATGCTAAATAGAATACCTTAGTGCTTGTACATTTACACCTTCGTATAAAAAAAAAAAAAAAGCGCAACTGAATATAGCTGTAGAAACGGACTGACTCATTCCACAGGTGAAGCAGTAAAACTCACTTATATTCCATGGTCTGTCAAAAACACCTGGTAAACTGATTTAAAAATGTAACATTTCTTCTCTAATATACATCTCTAAGGGTGATTCTATATGTAACTTAAAAACAGTGAATAATAAAATAACCCAATGTTAATGTGGTAATTATGATGCAGATTTTTTTTAAAGTTTAAATGATAAAGATTTGTTCTTACTTTCTTAAGACTAAGGGCTTATCACTAGGTAATTTACCCATTATTAATAATCTCACCATTACATGCCCATGAGAAAGCAGTATTTTTAAAAAGTTGCTTGTAGCAGCATGAGACTTACAGTTCTAGAATACTTAGTGCTAGAGTGTGGATATATATTGAATAAGTTACATTCAATTTTAAAGCAATATTTGTAACTTTTAACTCACTTATGTATAACAGAGCAGATGTCTCTAACCTCTGCTTTGGTCTCAATTTACTGAGTGATATGAAGGCTAATGAATTTTAATTAGCAAGTAAAAATGGTGTTTACATAGATTTGTGAGAATAGATGGTTAATAGATGACAGGTGCATCCTGTATTACATTAAGTTGCTGCTATTTTTTCTTTTGAAATCAGTGAGAAATACAATCTTACACTGCCAAAAGGAGAAATAAGTGAAACTGGGATTTTTCAGCAGCAGGCATATTGTTTGCTGGATGTTTAATAATGAAAGCTAATATGCTGGGCCAAATAGATTATTGCTTCTGCTGCTTGCCTTCACAGAGCAAGGGGTTACTACTAAAGGCGACAGAAAAAGGACATAGGCTCGCTCATTAGCTACTGATGTTCACAATCTGGTATATTAGCTTGAAGAGAAATTATGGCTGTTGAATTTAATATGATAGGTCATTAGTGTGGTCCAACAGAGACCAGGTCACGTTCAGTGCTGCCCCAGCCCCAGCAGGGGTGGTACAATTCAATAAGGGCTTTGGCAAAAGCTCAAAGGTAAAAGTGTCTGTAACGACTGCTATTAAACCTAACAAAGCCTGTCTATAGAACTTTTAGACTGTGGATACCACTCCAGGTCATTCCAGTTACTCAGATTTTTTATTTGTTGAAATACAGAGCAAGCAATCTTTGAGGTAAGAATTTATTTGTTAAAAGCATACTGCTAGCTAGTTTTAATTATATCAGATAAAAGATACTAAATTTCCCTCTAGTAATTAATATGCATTTCTAGAGCAGTTTATTATCTTGCATAAAACGGTGGTGCATATAGTTCAAAAACATATTAACAGTTAGTTGTTGTTTCAAATGACCAGCAATGTGGGTAAATTCATAAAAATGGGAATGGAAAAAGGAGTATGAAAATAAAAATCATTCTGTGAATGCTAGAAAATATAACATAGTACTCAATTCATATGCTTTCCTTACAGAATTCTCTTTATCCCACTTAACATGGTAGCTCATGTTTTGAATGGAAATTACAGTCTGCAGTTCCTGGGTTTTCAATCCCATGTCTGTAGGTTTTTATTTTGTTGGAGGGTTTTTTAACCAATTCAGGCATAAGAATTTTCTCTTTACTTTTAGCCAGGGTCTTTTGTTCTTTTATAAAAGTTTCAGTCAAAGTCATCAAGACTAAGAAGCAGCAATTTTGTGTTGATTCCAACTTCTAGATTTTTCATTGCAACAGTCAAACAGCATTGTAAAATATGACCTCATAATGATGTCAGTGGAAAAAAAAAATCCACTAAAATCTTTATCACATGGAAGTCAGTAACCACACTAATGATACCACTGCATGACTACACATAACAGTATCATAAGGTTAACTAATAAGAATGAAAATGAAATACAAACCAAAGTAATTAAAAAAAAACAAAGACCAAAGTCTCAGATGTATGTCTGAGATTGCTATGGCATGCACAATGTAATTATGTGGAGAAAAGTTGAAGTGGTATGATTGAACTAAGTCTTGTGCTCTATTTGGCTTGAGTATCTTAATAGGGTCGGAGACATGGGTTTTTTACTTAAATTAAGAAAGTTCACATAATTAAAGAAGGTACATGGCATACTTTAACTGTCTAATTTACTGCCATATAATACTGTGGATGTGAAAAGCTTACATAGTTCAAAATAATTTGTTAAACAAGTAAAATAAATTAATAATGGATTATATAAGCAGAAGTGCTTGACACCATTCAGAGGGGGTAAAACAGCATAGTGGAGAACTACCATTATATTGTTGCCTTATTTCTTTCTCCACACTTCACAACCTTCAGATAATTCTGGAGGCAGAATTTTGGGACAGACAGACCTTTGATACAACCCAGCACAACTACTCGTATATTATGTCCTTCTGTTTCGCAGTGCATTTCTGAAAGGTATTGTCTATTAGTTTTCACTATCAGACTGACCAGTTGAAGAAACTTCAGGAGCTCTGAAAGAGGCTTCATCTTTATGGTACTAAGAGCTTGCTGTGGAAGGAGCTTTCAAATCAGAAAGGGAGACACTGTGATACCTTTTTGGATTTCACCATTAAACCTATATTGTCATGTATTTTTAACGTCAAGCTAATAAGCCTAAAATTAAAAATGAGTTACTAGCCAATCAATTGCATTATAGAAATGCACCATCTGTCATATTCTAAGCACATTGATGCTTACTAGAAAAAGTAGCATTATCTTCAGAATTCCTAAAGAACATCATCATGCTTCTGTTTTGGTCTGGAGAGATTTACAGAAAGTAGTGGTACAGATGTATTCTTAACATTAAAAATACAAGCCATCAAACATACATATATTCCACATCCTACCATATCAATCCATTTCATCTGTTTCAAATAATCTGCTTTCCAGCATCTTAAGGGCAAAGTGGGAAAAAATCTGATTTAGTCACAAAATAGGGAGTCATTAACCTTGAACACTGAGCCACTGAACTTCTCCTGGAGAGCAGTGCTACTTAATAACATATAATCTAACAGATTCTGCCTTGGCAAGATCTGTAGGTGATTTCCCCAAACACCAATGAAGCCATGAAGAAAAGTATTGGGGGGGGGGGGGGGGGGGGGAGATAAGGCAGAAAGATAAAGAAATAAAATCTTGTATTGCTGTGATATGCACACTTTTCCCATCTAACATTAGTTCGTTTCTAAAACACACTGTAGTATCTGACACGTGATGAATTAAGAATAGATTCAAGAATGAGGTTCATGGTTCTGAAATGCATGCTGTATTTCGACTATGCTGGCTAATAAATATATAAAATACCTGCTTTTGTGGAAAGATAATTTGAACAGCAAGTAGTTATGTTTAACAAGAAAAACATGTATATCAAAAATACATATATATGAGGTGATATACATTTATAAACTTAATATGGAGTCATTTTTTTTAAGATTGATTTCTCTGAATACTGAGTATGATCTCTAATTTAAAGCTGTACAAGAATAAAAATAGCCTGCTAGCATTCTGGTGAAAATTGCTAATCCCCAAAATACAATGCACATGAACATGTTTTATCACACAAGCATCTTTTCTTTAAAGTCAAATGTCTTGACCTTTTAAAGACAGCAGAGAAATCTAGGTGTACTGTCGTTTAGTTCATAGTTCAGAAATACAAACTGTTTATGCCAGAACTGCAGAGTGTATTATTCTGGTGAACTATCTGTGCGTTAGGTCATACAATGATACGGCTTGTTTATACATGGCTGCCACACCGTTCTAAATACAGAGAAATTCAGAGCAAGTCATTGCATTCAGTATTATTATTGCTGTTTATACACTAAATATTTAGAGGTTTCAGTGTCATTAAGAGTAGATAACTGAAATGACATGGGCAGTATTATTATCAGTGTAGGTTAATAGAAAGAAACTCATCTGATCATCTTTTCAGCAGCAGCCTGGTATGTTGAAAAGCTCTTCCTTGTGTATATGTACAATGACACAGTCTGCTCTGAAGAGGACTGGGCTCCGGAAATGGGAAGCTGGACCATATGCTTAGTTATTAAATACATTCATATGACAAACTGTATCAGCAAAAACGTGTAATACCAAGATACCATTTCAATTTGAAAATGAATTTAGGGTAAATAGAAGGTTGTATCCCATGCACAATGTCATTTTAATACGGTGTTGCTATGGAATCAAAAGAAATTATATGCAAACTGCTAGATGTTATTTTCTTTCAGAGTACTTGTACGTTGGATTTTTGTTAGAGATGAATCCAAAGGGCAGAAATTCACAGCGTTTATGCCAAACTGAGATCAGATGGAAACTTATGGGAGTTGGATCAAAAGAATTCTGTCATAAACCTGAACTAGAATAAGAACAAAAATTTACTATGTGTAAGTATGTTGCTCCATTAAGGGTGTATATTTTCAGAAACATCTTTCTACTTGGAAGAAATAGTTGTGTGAATGAATCCATATGGATAAGCATGAATATTTATGTTCTCTGAAAGGCAGACCCATCTAAACGCTCCCTCCACACTCTCGTCTCAGTGAAACACCACTGGAAGAGATTAAATTTAATCTGTATTTTCAGGGAAATTTGGTAGCATTTAAAATGTCATGTCCCATATTTCCCCTTAAGCTTAGACCTTTTTCTACCACATTATTCAAGCCAGCAATGTCTATGCTTTTTTTTTATTATTATTTTCAAAACTTGCATGAAATGTAAGTAGGGACAGCATAAAGTGTAGTCCCATTTCCTTCATTCTCTGCAGCTGGAAGTAACCGATCAGTTTCTCATGTTTTATACTGATTGTGAACTACTTCATTCGGAACTACATCATTGTATAAAGTGACTTGAAGGGGAGTTTCTTTTTCTCCTCAGAAGATGAGCAAACCCAGGGATACAAAGACTTGTACCTTCTTGTCCATTTTGCTAGAAGCCAGCAGGGATAGCAGTGTAGCGGGGAGAACTCCCTGCCGCTGGGTAGCAGGTCACTGGGTAGCAGGCCACTGGGTAGCTGCTGGAACCCGCAGGTCTCTGGCACCTCCCCCTGCCGTCGTTCTCTCCCCTCCCTCAGCGGGGCACGGGCGCGCAGGGGCTCGCGCATCTGGTGGGAGCGCCCAGCATGTTCCCTTCCCTTCCGTTCCCTTCCGTTCCAGAACGTTCTGCGGCAGCTTGCGGCCGGCCTCGCTGCTGCTTGCGTGTGCTCCCTCACACTCAATACAGGGAGAGCATTTAAATATGCAGCCTTGAGCTAGAGCTGACAGCACCCACATGGTACGCTGTGAATGAAAAAATTCAGCTCTAAGTGGTCCGGGTTCTCACGACAGCAGTGGTAGTGTGTGCAAACTTCTTTGGCAGCTCCTGTTGGCAGCCGTGCCTCAATAATATTATACAGTTAAGAAGAGGGAGATTCTGAAGCACAATTGGGATCTTGTAAGAAATGACAAAAATTAGAGCTAAATAGTTCAAGCTCTTATGTTTTTGGTTGAAGCTCCTCCGTGCTCTCTCCACTGTCTGAAAGGCCACCTACTTTTTAAAATTATAGATATTTACAAAGTTATAATAGCTGTTTACGAATAATGAGATAACTGTTCATTTCAACTTGAACAACAATTAAATCCATTCTGTGATTCTGTGACTTCATGATAAATGAACTGAAATTTCAGTATTAGTGTTGCTATATAGCTTGATAAAGATGAATTTCATGAGAAACACAGTACTAAGGCTGGATTTTCATTGTCTGTGTGTTGAATAATGATACTTTTTTGTTGTTTGCATCTGATACACACTAATTTTCTTCTTTTCAGTCATTGTATTGAGGCATATGAAATGTAAGTTTTTAAGAAAATAAAGTAAAAAGCTAACTATCCTAGCATTTGGCACTCACTAAGGCATTACAGCGATGCTTTCTGTTGGTGGTCAGCTGAAGAACACAGAATGGTTACCCCTGTAATGCAATTTGAGCAAGGACAGCTTAAGAAGCTGTCAAATCACCAAAACTTCTGAGTGCATTTCAGAATTAATTTGAGAATGTGGCAGGGTTTCAGGGCACTTTTTTTTTGTCATGCGACGAGGCTTGATGATGGCTCACTTGTCTAATGCTTAGCTTTTTTAACAGCCAGAACTAAGTCTCTAGCTTCACTTCTCTCTTACTAGAATTAACTTTAGAACACGTGTTTCATAATATTTTTAAGATTGCACATAGTTGGTTTGGGGTTTGGTTTTTGGTTTTTTTTTAATTGTTTTGTACAGTAAAGAATTTTTGAGGTTTCTTTTATAATAGTAGAGGAATTTCCATTTTGTGGTCTAGCAGAAAAAGAATTTGACGTGATATACTCTATAGTTGGCAAAAGTGATGGAAGTGAAATATTTGTGTCTGGGGAAGGATTTAGAGCAGGTGTCTAAATTCATAGTAGGTAGTAGTTCATGTGGCTGAAGTCTATTTTTAGTCAATTTATATTATATATAACATTTGTGAGGAGCTTGAGTTGCTAAGTGCTTTTGCAAACCATCGCTGGATGTAGCATTTCCTAAAAAGTTATCAACTAATTAATTCCAATGGCACCACTGTCATTTATTCTCATGAGAAATAGTAAGACTTTTGGAGTCTCGTCCTGTGGTCGTTCAGTCTTGTTCTTGGAGGAGAAACTGATAGCACCTGTTAATAACAAAGCTGATGTTTTTCTTTTAGGTGAAACTGATGGCAACTGTTTGACACTGTCAGCTGGATTTTACTGCTTAAAACATTGTCTGATGTTAAGTGTTCATGTTGAAATTTTACATATTTGGTATCTGCCTTAGAGGCCTGTTTATGTGTTTTTTTTCACTTGGAAATTGCAGCTATGAAAAGTGAAACATGAAGCTGAGTACAGGAAAAAAATACTGTTTTGCCTCTAGTAACATTTGTCATAGTCAATTTAAGAAATACTCTTATTTCATGTGCTTTGGAAAAGTAACCTGAAAGTCAGAGAGGTTGGCTTTTGTCACAGTGTGTCAAATGATGTGACTTTGTCAAACAGTAGGCCTTTTGAGTATTTGGGTTTTGTGCAACATTTGTCAAAGCTTTGTTACATCTTTGCACCTGAATTCCTAAGAAATTGTCACTAAAACGAGTACATTGCAGCCCAGGAATGCACAGGACATTCCTTGCACCTGTTACTCTATGATCTGAGTTAATACAGACTGTCTGCAGCTGGGTCTAAGAGCAGGATCTTAGAACTACCTTGGTTCCTTTAAGTACCTTCCTTGCTTTAGACCAGAAAATGTGGTGGAAGGAGGTAGTTCATATGAATGCAGATGGGACTGTATATTATGTATGTGCACTGATTATGTGGCCAGTACAATGGTGTGGGAAGAGTTCACTGCTAATAAAATGAGTTCGAGGGGAAGAAAGGGAATGTTGTCAAAAGAAAGCTGGAAAGCCAAGACTGGGTTAAATTGTGCCAGAGGAAGGCAAAATGGAGTTTTGTAGGGGATAATTTAACTTTTTTCTTTTTTTTTTTTTTTTCTCTTTCTAAATGCAGCAGTATCCTCCAGGCATTCATGTATGTGGGGATTTGCTAATATTTATGTGTTTAAAAAAATGTTAAAATCTTAAGTGTTAGTTTTGCAAGTAGGTACTTCATGTATGCTAACACACATGAATTACTTTTTGTGCTATTTCCCTGCCCAATTTCTTAGCTTAAAAAGAACAACTGCCTTGTTAAAACTCAGTAGATGTATATTGGTTTATATATTTTAGAAATACCGCCTTCTATGTATGTATTCATGCATGCATGCTGGGTGGAAGAAAAAACAGTGCATCAAAATTACTTCAGGAACTAATCTTTTTTTGTGCTTTGCTTTCTGTTCTGACACTTCATGTAATTGTTTTTTTCTTTCCCTAAGCAATTGGAAGAAGTTGTTAAGTCTCAGCCACCTGTTTGAATAGTTCATGATAGTAAGAGCAAAACTTGGCATGGCTGTTTTGGCCAGTAACAGGCAATTACAGGATGCTGGAAAATCTGCCTTAGATTTTGTACCTGTGACACGCAACTAAATGATTTAATTCTGCTCTGTAGGTGTTGGATGCTCTTACATACACAAATCAATTTGTGATAGTACAGCATCAGTAATTAGAAAATAGATTATTGTATACAGTCCTTACAGTACCGTGCTTAAAAGGCACAGCAATTTTATGTTCCTTCCAGAAGCTGAGGGAGGATGTTGCAGTGCCTTACAATACCCAAATAGCTATGCACTCTGTTACAGTTTTAACGTCTTTTTGTTAAACACACAATCCTATTATTCCGTGTAAAAAGCCAGTTTAAAAGATAAAATGCAGTAACTGTTTAACTTTTTTTCCTATAGTTAGGTATACAGATTTCTTCTGATTCATTAGAATCAGAAAAGGCATGGTCTGTGCTTTCCATAGAGTACTTCCCTGAGAAAAGGTGAAAACAGTTGAGTTGGAGGAATAAGCCCTGTTGAAATTTCATTGCTGCCAGTGTGAGTAGATAGATCATTGTCTTGGTTTTCCAATATTAAAGCTATGCTCCTGTTTTGTGATGTTCAGATTGCCTTGGAAGAAAGGAGATGACTTTTTATTTAAGTAGGTTAATAGGTCCCATGGTTTCCACAGCTGAATTTGCTGGGGTTTGTGTGGTGAACTTGTAAAGGTTTACTTGTTTCAGCAGCACAGCAGGCTAGACAGGTTTTCCCAATGGCACTGACATTTACTATAACTTGTATGTGTGTATCTATCTTACAACTTCTGTGTTGTGTTCACTAGAGAGTTCAGCTCTGCCAAATGAGCCCTCTAGGTTTGATTGGAAGGCTTGGGATATTGTGGATATAGACCTGCTTGGCTGGAGATAAAAAGCTAAGGAGGGACAGGGTTGTGTATGTAGAAAATTTATATCTGAGTGCTTTTCTACTTTATCTGGGAAAATGTGTTTTTCTTCAAAGCCCACAGGAAAATTGGAACTGATTGTTTCATATGCACAGACTATTGACTGTGTGATCTTGTTCTCTTACGATGAATGGGATACTAGGTTTTATTCTAAATTATACAAACCATGCTCAAATTCCTGTGTGTACAGACACAAAATTTTGTGTGCTAAGCTTTTAAAAACAATATGGAGAAATGTTCTGCCCTTTGTTTATTGCCTTCACTAAGCAGGCAGTGTATATGAAACATGAGACAAAATTTATATTTATACCTATGTATGTGTACATACAGATTTATTGATTGAAGGTGGTTTATGTTGCTACTATGTATCTTTAGCTTATACACTGGTATCTAATACCTTTTTGTTTGAGTGGTTATGAACCATTTATTATATGTACAAAAAGTTGAGTAGAGTTATTAGCATTGTACATTATTGAAACCGTAATAATAATATCCTCTATGTGTACTTTCAGAAATAAAATCTCAGGAATGACTTGTAAAAGTGTTTGGGAGAGAAACTCAGTGTGTACAAACCACAAATTACTTCCGTCTAGAGTTTTGATATAGTGAGATTCATTAATATTAAGAGAGAATGTAGAAAATTTTTATTCCACTTGGAATTTCTCAGGACATTACAGTAGACATATAGTAGTTTTCTCTTTTTTACTCTTTTATACTCTGGTTTTAGAACGCTGGCCACATCCACGTTAAATTCTTTTAAAATAAATCTAAACTTTCAGTTTTCTCTTTGATAATGTTTCAGGGTAATGTATATATTGAGCAATTAGTTTTTAAAAGATAAGAAATAAAACAACATCCAGAAGTGTTTCTACTTCCTTGTGGATTTGAGACAATGCCCTTAATACCATGCTTTTACTTTTGGTCAGCCCTGAAGTGGTCAGGCAGTTGGACTAGATGATCATCGTAGTTTTCTTCCAACTGAATTTGGAATCATAGAATCATAGAATTATTATGGTTGAAAGGACCTCTAGGATCATCAAGTCCAACCTTCATCCCATCATCTCCCTAACCACTAGACCATAGCCTCACATGCTACATCTACTTGTTTTTTAAACACCTCCAGGGATGGTGACTCCACCACCTCCCTGGGCAGCCTGTTCCGTTGCCCAACCACCATCTCAGTAAAGAATTTCTTTCTAATATCCAATTTAAACCTCCCCTGACGCAACTTGAGGCCATTTCCTCTCATCCTATCATTAGTAATTTGGGAGAAGAGACCAATGCCGGCCTTGCAACTACCTCCTTTTAGGTAGTTGTAAAGAGAAATAAGGTCTGCTCTCAGTCTCCTCTTCTCTAGACTAAACAACCCCAGTTTCCTCAGCCGCTCTTCGTAAGACATGTTTTCCAGACCTCTTACCAGCTTCGTTGCCCTTCTCTGGACCCACTACAGCACCTCAATGTCCTTCTTATACTGTTGTGCCCAAAACTGGTCACAGTACTCAAGGAGCGGTCTCGGGAGTGCCAGAGTACAGGAGCATGATCACTTCCCTGTTCCAGCTGGTCACACCGTTTTTGATACAGGCCAGGATGCTGTTGGCCTTCTTCGCCACACTGCTGGCTCATGTTCAGCTGGCTGTTGACGAACACCCCCAGGTCCTTTTCCACCAAGCAGCTTTCCAGCTACTGTTCTCCAAGCCTGTAGCGTTGCATGGGGTTGTTGTGACCGAAGTGCATGACCTGGCACTTGGCCTTGTTAAACCCCATGCAGCTGACCTCAGCCCATCGCTCCAGCCCATCCAAATCCCTCTTCAGAGCCTTCCTACCCTCAAGCAGATCGATACTCCCACTTGATTTTGTGTCATCTGCTCTGCAAATTTACTGAGGGTGCATTCAATCCCCTCATCCAGGTCATCAATAAAGGTATTAAACAAGACTGGTCCCAAAACTGAGTGCTGAGGGACACCACTTGTAACCAGTCACCAACTAGATTTAACCCCATTCACTACAATTCTCTGGGCTTGGCCATCCAGACAGTTTTTAACCCAATGAAGAGTCCATCTCTCTAAGCCATAAGCCACCAGCTTCTCCGGCAAAATGCTGTGGGAAACAGTGTCAAATGCCTTACTGCAGTCCAGGTAGACAACATTCACCACTTTTCCTTCATCCACTAGGCGGGCCACCTCATCATAGGAGGAGATCAGGTTGGTTAAACAGGACTTGCCTTTCATGAACCCAAATTATTCTATTCTATGATCTGTCAGACATTCTGCTTTGCTTTTTTTCACTATTATTGCAGAGGATTAAGCATGCTGCATAACCTGAACAATAGACTAATCTGCAGCAACCTCAGCATTTGACTTACTACAGAAAAATGTGTTTGCATCTTTGCAATAGTTATGCTGTTGCTTGTTGCAGCATTAACAAACTATGCATGTTTCTCTGAGGAGAGCTACTTTCAGGTTCTAAAATAAAACCAGACACCTCTCCCTCTCTAGCCGAGCAAGGAAAACCAAAATGAATTAAGAAAATAATAAGCCCTTTATTTTTCTGAAAACAAAGTAACTTTTTTTTACTGTTCTGTAAAGAAGAGTGTCATGATTGATTTAAAAATAAAACAAGTCAGGTCTTTGCTGTATTTGGGAGCAATTAGTTGAGAGCTCAGAGGTCAGGTGCAAGGGGGTTTGGAGCTTAAAGGATCAAGTTGTGCAATGGCCACAGGTTTGAAACACTGCCCTGCTGAATTTGTAAACCTTACAGGAGCCTGGTTCTATATGTCCATTTGTTAAGGATCTCTGACAACAACAACACTGTCACGTTTTCAACTCTTCTTCTGTTCTGTCCCTATCAGCATCATATTCAGAAACCTATGAGGCAGGTTTAGATCTAAGTCTCCAGATTTCTTGTCAGCCTGTCTGGAAGGCAGCAGAGGTTGAGGGAGCATTTAAAATAATCCATCTCTGGATGACAGGTGAATAAAGAAGAGATTGAATGAGTAGAGAAAGGTGTAGACTAAAGGAGAACAGTAATATGGCACTTAGAAAGAGGAGGGGAAAGGATAGACAGGATGAGAAAGTAAGCAAGGAGGAAATAAAAGCAAAACAAAAAAAGGGTATGTCAGATTGAAGAATAGGAAATACTGCAGGAGGAGAGAAAATGTTACAAGGGAATGTACAGTAAGGTATGTTTGAAAAAGTAGTAGAATCTGTTACAGCTTTCCTTATATCTCTCTGCTGAAAGAGTGAAAATGATGCAGAGTTTCTTCACATGCAAAAAAAAAAAAGAAACAAAAAAAGCTATCTGCTGCAATTGGATTCTATCCCTAGCTTTCTTACTTCTCTAATGAGGGAGAAAGTGGGTTTAGGAAATCCATACTTCTACCTTGCCTGCATATGTCAAACTTCCTATTTCTGCTGTTCTCCAAGTACCTTCCATGGGGTTTTGCTTCTGTATTATAACTGCTGTCTTTATTAATTCTAAAAGTTGAATTGTAGAGATTGGAAAATGAGATGATAGGAACATCATGAGATGATAGGAGATGATAAGTACCTTACTTAGTATGTGTGCATATATTCTCACTAGTCTTTAGTTCTGAAAAAAAAAAGTGATATTTTTTGAAGTACTGATATAAGTGATCCTTGTTAATATGGGATATGTGTTTGCCACATACGTGGAGTTAATACTGTGCTTCGTAAAAGTCTAAGTTTGGAATCAGATCAGGGAGTGTATTTTCAGTTGTGCTCTAAGTCTCAGGTTACTTCTTGTTCTTTAGATCTCTTATCATTTTGAGTAAGATTATTTCTTTGTAGTGGAGCTTGCAGGTTTTTTGTGAAGTATTTGAGGTTCTAAGATAAAAGAATAAGACTGGGGAATTTGGATTTTTCTTTCCCCTTTAGCAGGAATCTGTACATTCCTTGAAAAGGTAATGAAAATACTTGCCTCCAAATTTAACCTGCATGTTAAAGGCAATGTCTACTCTGCGACAGGGTTAGTGTTTTCCATTAAATTATTTAACATTGCTAGCAGCAAGCTAAGGCACTATTCTACTAGTTGAAACACAAATACAGAAGCATCAGAGATAATGGCAGCTATGTATCTTTTTATGATGTTAAAGCATAACATGTGACTGGGGCTCAATAAGCAAGACCAAGTATCAGTGCTGTGCATCAAATACTTGACAGAAGAATTAAAAAAATTCCAAGACAACAGAAGATGGAAAGATTAACTCTGCAGATCATGTAACTTATATGTATTACTAAGATCTCATCATAAAACTTTCCTGAGCAGTAATCTGGGATGTCCTGTTTTGAAATATTTCTGAGTATTGGAGATACTCGGGCATCCCTAAGATACTTAGGTTTGTATTCTCTATGTATGTCAGAATTCATTACTTAAAAAAAAAAAAAAAAAAAAAAAATCAGTTTGTCTCTTTATGCTGGCAGCTTTATGGTTTTGAGATTTACATGTTAACCTTACTTTTCAACATAGCTGCTTAGAGAACTTAAAATCAAGCCTGTGTATTTTCAGGTTGATTTTTTCAGTACATTAAAAACATGCAGTTTTTAATATCATTGCAACAGGTTTCCTATGGCATAATTAGGATCTGCTTGTTTAAAACACAGATATATATTTTATATTTGACAATACTTGCTTATGAAATGGCATGCTGGGATGTACTTGGATTTCAAAGTCTGTTCCAGCAGAAATTTTGTCCTCTTAAAGGGCATTGATAAGAAAAGGTTTAGTTCTATACTTGGTTAAGAAATTAAAGTATTGCTATCCAAGTACAAGTATTACACGTTTTGGTTTGCAGTGGATAAAGGATGTTTTCTTTCATAGTTTGAAAAATTAAAATCAGTTGGAATATTTTAAAACATTAACTGTGGTTAAGGGATTAAATGAAGCAAAATGGTTTACTGTATGTTGAATCAATCAGAATTAAAGTTTGTTTATAAGTGACAGGTTTTCTATGCACAGCAACTTTCTTTTAATACCTCTGGTGTAAATGACTCTTCTTTTTAATATGCTGTGTTACTTGTGTTTAATGAAGTGATTTAGGTATTCTGGGTGGATTATTTGTGAATTTGCTAAATAAGATGAAAATTGCTTTTAAGGAGTGGAATGTGGTAGGGCTAGCTTTCCCAAGATGAGCTAGGTGGCAGAATTGACTAAGAAAGTGGTGCTTAGTTATTCCATGAGCTCTGAATGCCAGTGTGCTCACTGAATCATGAGTGCAGTCCATTTTAACTTTATACCTTACAAAAAAAGAATTGCCGGTTCATATCAAACACATTTTGTAATATTTTATGCAGAATACCTTAAAGCAGGTGTATGCTAATTTCTGAAAAGCTACAGACTCTCAGTGAGCTGGGAAAATGTATCTTGTTTTGTAAACCCAATATGGTTATTTAACAGTTCCAGCGATGCAATTATTTTTCATGTGTATTACACAATGCAAGTTATACAGAAGAATTCTGCTGATAGCATATTTCCCTGAGGCTCTCTACTCTGCCTGCCCAAGTTTGCCTGCTTTATACACTCAATTTTTACAGAGAACAAAGGTAAAGAGTGTCTAGGAAAACAAGGATGACAGATATTTGTCATTACTGTTTAATGCCCTATCACACACTTCTTGGATACTAAGCTGAGGAGTGTGATGTAAAAACAGAGTTAAGAAGACGTTTTTAATGTAAGTATTGTTATGTCATTGGCTTTAAATACAAGTATGTAGCTACAAGTTTACTTGTAGTTTCAAACATCAGTAAAATAAGATATTTTTCCCATAAAGCATTCCTGTTGGCACTTGTTACGCTTTAATCTAGGAAAAACATTACATCATAACTCCCTTCAGGTCCATCTTTTCCAAATAGAATAAAGAAGACTCTTGTTTTATTATGTTAATGGAAGACTAGTCAAAAAACATATAAACTGAACTTGCATCTTTTTGCCTTAATCTCTCTGAGGTAGTAACACAGCTCTGAAGGCACAGAGACACTGTGTTGTCTGGAGGACTGAGTATGCGTAGCTGGGAATCAGGAACACCTGGAGTTTTTACCTGTGCTACTCAGTTGTTTCATTTTATTACATTTGTTGAGTCACTCGAGTTCTAACTCATTTTTCTTTACACAAAGTTGATAATTGCAGATGACAGCAAGTTGGGTGGCAGTGTTATCTGCCTGAGGGTAGGGAGGCTCTACAGAGGGACTTGGACAGACTGGATTGAATGGCCAAAGTCAAGTGTATGAACTTCAACAAGGCCAAGTGCTGGGTCCTGCAATTGGGGCACAACAACCCTGTGCAACGCTACAGGCTTGGAGAAGAGTGTCTGGAAAGCTGTCCGTCAGAAAGGGACCCGGGGATACTGATCAACAAGCAGCTGAATGTGAGCCAGCAGTGTGCCCAGGTGGCCAAGAATGCCAATGGCATCCTGACTTGTGTTAGAAATAGTATGGCAAGCGGGACCAGGGAGGTAATTGTCCCCCGGTACTTGGCATAGGTGAGGCCACGTGTCGAGTACTGTGTTCAGTTTTGGGCACCTCAGTACAAGAATGGCATCGAGGTGCTGGAGTGGGTCCAGAGAATAGCAGCTGAGCTGGTGAAGGGCCTGGAGACCAAGTCTTATGAGGAGCGGCTGAGGGAACTGGGGCTATTGAGACTGAAGAAAAGGAGGCTGAGGGGAGACCTTCTCACTCTCTACAACTACCTATAAGGATGTTTTAAAGAGGTAGGTGCTGGTCTCTTCTCACAAGTAACTACTGCTAGAACAAGACGGAATGGCCTCAAGCTGCACCAGTGGATGTTTAGACTGGATACTAGGAAAGTCTTTTTCCCTGAAAGGGCAGTCAGGCAGTGGAACATGCTGCCCAGGGAGGTGTTTGAGTCACCATCCCTGGATGGGTTTAAAAGCCATATAGATGTGGTGCTTGGGGATATAGTTTAGTGACGGACTTGGTAGAGTAGTTGGACTTGAGAATCTTAAAGGTCTTTTCCAATTTAAATGATTCTATGATTCAATGACATTAGGTGGTGATGATGATGATAAGTGGTGTTAATAGGCATTGTTAATGTACTGGCTCATTAATCTTTTTCTAAGACTCTGTTCTGTCAAGGGACTGTTATAGCACACAGACTACCTGTGCAAGTCCATAAATCAAACATATGCTGTGATTCATTCTGGAATACCAGTTTGAGTCTGTGATAGCAAACAGGGTAAAGTAGAAATAAATATAACTATTAAAAGAAAATTATACTGATAGATGATGGTAGACCAGAATGTGTACATCATGTAGAAGGCCTAGAAGGATGTACCAGGTTGAGTGACTGGGCATGGAATGCTAAGCAAAATAACCTTTGAATGAAATCTGTTTGAGAAAGTAGCCTTTTTGTCAACATCTTGTCTTAAAGGACTTATGTAAAAAGTCTAACTCTGCGTAAGTGGGAAGATTTTTTATTAGACTACTATTATGGAATCAGTTACTATACCTAGAACAGAGGTCAGTCACAGAGTGCTTCCATTCTGAATTCCAGAATTTAAGGCACCTGCTGTAGTCTTTGCATTCATTTGAAAATACGTGTTCTGTTACTGAAGTAATACAGGGTGTTTAATGGAATAGGCTTTCCAAATAAAGGGAAACAATATTGAATTTATTAATCTAAGAGTTATGCCAAGAAAGAATCTTGCTTTATCAAACAGCTGTCTAGGAAACAATTGTTATCCAGCTCACTTTGACTGTTATCTCCATTAGTCAATATGTGCTTTTAAGATTAAATTTACAGTTGTACTGTATTTTTTCCATGCTTTAAAACTCCTGATGTATTTGTGTTCTTTGTTTTTTACTGTATACTTGTTGAACACAGAGCTTCATTCTCTATGAACATGACCCAGTTATGTTGAGTTTACTAAGTTGGTTAATAAGACTATAAATAATAATTCATAGTCTTCTTTTGTAGTTAGCAGTGGTAGCCTATTATAATTTTCCTTGGCAGCACATATGGTAGGTGATAAACTAGCTAATAAAAGTGCCACATGGAGCAGAGGTCTGCTTTTATTTTTTTATGACTGTTTGTTTCATCTGATACATAATTAATGTGCAAGGTTCAAAATTGTTTTGTCTGTAATTTCAGCTTCTGCTGAAGTATTCTGAACTGTAAATGTTGTGTGAAAACAATGATTCTCTGACTTAATCAGCTGCACTTGTTCAATGACCACTGTAGAAAAAGAGTAAATGAGGTTGTCAAAACACTTTTTAAAGGGTTTTTGTATTCACTGTTTGAGTCTTATTACTAGTTCTTTTAACTGAGATTAAAATTAACTGTAAATGCCATGATAGATCTTCTAGACAAGAAAATGCATTAACTTTTTTTCATTTGCTGTTCAGAAGTTCTTGTTCTCTAGTTGTCTTTTAAGTCCTATCTTCACAAAGCGTGAGATGCATCTTGCAGTCATCTTGTAAGCTGGCTACTCTAGTGTCTGCCTGCCTTTGTAGAAGCAACTGCAGCTCTTCTGCTAGTTTGAGAACATCAGTGGAACTCCAGATTCATCTTGGACAAAGATAAGAAAATGGACATCCATTTTGTACATCCCATTTTTCTCTCTTCTGTCATGGAAAGAGTGATATTGCTTTACATTGAAGTGATACAGCTTTCCCCCCCAGCCCTCACCTTTTAACTCTGATACTTAATGGTGCCTGAAGTGAAAATAGTTGACAGAGTACATCCCAGGTTGCAGTTGTAGAGTTTCAGCCTTTCATCTTAATCATAAATTAATCTGTATTATAATCAGCATGTTAGTGCTAGTTTTCTGCAGCTGCTACTCTATCACTTCTGTACCCTTCCATAATTAAGTAAATATATATTTCTTGAGTCAAAATTTCCATGTATGAACCGTTCTATTGTGTAGTTTCAAAATTCCGATAGTACAGAAACAGCCATATATATATGTAAACACCACATGAAGGAGAACTCTTCAGCTTCGCTATCAATACTCATCACACATTTGGTTCAATGTACGGAGTCTTAATGAAGAAGTCCTGCCAGATTCTAATCCTACTGCTTGTTGTCTTCTCAACTACACCTGACTGACTTTAGGTGAATCGCTTCTTGCAAGATACATTATTTTCTTACAGCAAAACTTCTTCTGAAGGAAAAATTGCATTTCCAGATTTAAAAGAAATGTTTCTTGAACTTTAAATGCTTTCTCTTTTTGTCTTTTGCTTCCAGCTTGTTTGTCCTCCTTTATTTTGGTGCCTGGCCATACGAGTTTCTGCTTGGAAACTTCTATCCAGCTGAATAGATGCCACTGCTTAGAAAAACTTCATTTCCTAAATGGTTCTTCGTACTGAATGACCATTCAGGATACTTAGGGAGCAAGTATCTGTAGTGATGCAACAGCTGGATTGCAGTGAGACCTAAGCATAAGGATTGCCATTATTGACTGCCATTATCTGATAGAGAAAAAATTCCCACTGATTTGTCACCACAGGTTAACATTTTCATTGTATGATTTATATTTCAATTTTGGAGTTGGAATTCCAGTAATGTTAAATAGATAGGTTAAATAATTTCACTTGCTTAAAGGTGTTTTTTCTTTTTCAATCATGCTTCAAAATATACCTTTCTTGGACACTGTAGCCCAAAAAAAAGCTTCCTTAAGAAAATAATTGACCTACCTTATGAAGAGAAGGGAAAAGTAGTGGATGTTCAATACCTTGATTTTTATCAAGGCAACACATTCTACCATAGTATTCTTACAGCCATATTGGTGAGATAGTGGCATAGATAAATAGATGGATAAGTTGTCATATGAAAAACTGGCTTGACTGCTGGATTTAAAGGGTTGTTATCCGGGTTCACTTCGGTGGCCCATTAATGGTTATGCGCCTCAGGGTTTGATACAAGGGGTAATGCTGTTTAATAACAACGTGGAGCGTGGGGTGAAGTGCAATGTCAGGAAGTTTTTCCCTTGGAAGGACTTGCATAAATTGGAAATCTAGATTCATATAATCATAAAGTGGTTGTGGTTGGAAAGGACTCCTGGAAGTGATCTTGTCCAACGCACCTGCTCAAGCAGGGATATCTAGAGACAGTTACCCCGGACCATGTCCAGATGGCTTTTGAGTATCTCCAAGGTGGGAAACTCCACAACATCCCTGGGCAACCTATGGCAGTGCTCTGTCAATCTCACAGTGAAAAAGTTCTTCCTGAGGTTCAGAAGGGACCTTCTCTGTTTGAGTTTGTGCCCATTGCCTCTGGTCCCGTCCCTGGGTACCACTGAAAAGAGACTGGCTAAGTCTTCTTTTTACCCTTCCTTCAGGTGTTCACAAGATCCCCCTGAGCCCTCTCTAAGCTGTACAGGTCCGTCTCTATCAGTCTTTTCTCATATGAGAGATGTGCCAGTCCCTTAATCATCCTAATGTCCCTTTGTTAGACTCTCTTCAGTATGTCCATGTCTCTCTTGTACTGGGTTTATTAATCAGTATTACTAAATATTAATCAAGTAATTTTTCTTTTATCTCTTTAGAGTATACTGAGAATTTTAAAATAGAGGTTTATTCTGTGAATATCTGCAAAAGTGTTTAGCTGTAAAAGTGTGGGTCAAGATGGTTTTTCTTCTACTTTTCTCATATTCCCTTCTTTGACACAGAGACAGAATATTCACAGATAATATTGCGTTTATTTCAAATCACACATATGTATGATTGTTCTGTCCATTTTAGATTTTTTCCTTGAACATCCTTCTATAAGTTGATGGAAAAGGGGATTGAGTTGACCTGAAATGTAGGACTGTGCTGCTAGCCATGTAAACTTGTAAGGAATAATCCTTAAATGATAAAGTTCGCGGATACAAAGCATTACAAAGGAAAAGTAATATTAGGATCCTGATTCTGATGGTTTAGGCATTTTTATATTTCATCAGCAATCATAATTTCTATTCCTGTGGGAGAAAAAAAAAGCAACAGAAGCAAATCTACACACACAATAAAACAGAAGACGAAAAAAACCCCAACAAAACACCAGATAAACAATGAACCTGATGTGCTTTTTGGTTCTTCAGAGGTCTTGAAAGATTTTTTTTTTTTTTTTTTTTTTTTTTTTTTTTTTTTAAGTTGGGTGTCTTAATAATGAAAGGCAACTTCATGGAATGATGGCAAATTTAAAAATCTGTTTTGTTTCCTGTGGCAATGTTATAGTTGTTTGATAAACTACTTGATTCTTCATGTTTTTCAAATGCTTGTGGACACAGCGTTAACGTAAGGAAAACTGAACTGAAAGCAATTTTATGCAGCTTTTTTTACTATACCCTTGAGGTTTTTCTGAGTTTGCATTTAATCACTGAATCTTGGCCATGATATTTCTGACAGGTAATTTCCTTAATGCAGTTGACAGAGATGGATTACATGGAAGCCTATTGGATCCAATGCTTTTGTGTGCAAGTGATAAGACTAGATTAGGGTTATCTTGCTGAGTGCTTGGAAAGATACAGCCACCTAATAATTCCCCTGGTAATATGGATGGTTTTGTGGCAGCAGAAATTCATGGCTAGATACTGGCCTGCAAAAGTATTACCAGATTTTATTGTACCTTGAGAACATCTGGGGTGATGTGTGTTGTTCTGTTACATGACATCAAAATTATATGTCAGAGAAAGACAAATGTATTAAATGTTTGGCAGATTGGAAAAGTGATAAGGCAAGAGGCAGGCACATATCTTGGAAACATTAATGGAATTTAAAAATATTTTCTTTGTCATAACCATGAATATTATTTTTATTTTTCAGAGAAATAACAAAAAAAAAAAGTAGCATTTAGCTTTTTAGCTGCTCTAAAGGTTCATATAAGAAAACTGCTGTTGTCTTGATACGTTATTAAAACACCTTGAACCTGAATGTTCATAACTAGGATGCTTTTTGAAACAGGATTGAATTGTAAATAGCACTGTCTGAATAAATTTTAGATATCAATAATACTCTCTTGCAGTCTTAAAAGCTTAAGTGAAATCATAATTCAATGATTCAATGTATAGCTTATTTTTATTTACTCATAGCAAGCATTTATGTCAGTTGAAATAGGATTTTTTCAGTGAACTTCAAGATCATGACAGTTTCGTAAGTTCTTCAAACTTCAGCTAGACTAAGAAAATAAATTTTAGGAGCTTTTAGCTAACATTATTTCAGTCAAAGCATCTGTTAGTGGTCTCTCATTTAGAAATAGACTTCCTGGAAAGATGAAGGGTGGAGAAAAGAGCTGGTAGTGTTCATAGAACACAGACCTCTGACATTCCCTCTACTGTAATCAGTAAAGAAGAGATGCACCTTGAGGAGGCAATTGAGAGTAAGAGTCTAACTTAGATGGTTTGAGTCACATCCTGTGGGATCCTCTTTGTATCTCTTGACTGATTACCAAGAGGGCTAAAATGAGCAGCTTCCCTAAACTGAAATTAGCGTATATTTTCTGGAATAGTGAATTGCACAGATTTAAGATACAGAATGATTTTCCAGGTTTTCCAGCTCTCTAGGTGGTGGAGTTTTGCCACACTGTTTATACATATATATATTCAGAAGCTTTTTGGTGGGGACTTGGAGGGGGGAATACATGTACTGTTTTTCTTGGTATGGTGCCACTTAGCTTCTTTCTAACTAGTGTTACAAAAACTGGTTGTCATGTTATTTCTGGAAAACACAGCACGTGGAAAAGACCACCACTATAGTGCAATTAAAAAGCCAAAAAAAAAAAAAAAAAAAAAGAAAGAACAGATAAACCCTCCACAGACCACCAGATAATATTTGTTTGGTATGGTAGGGAAGCTCTGTGTCCTTTATATCGTGAAAGATTCTTAACCTTACATCTTGGCCCAATAAAAAAATCTCCTATCTTTTCCTTGGTTTATTTCCAAAGTTTTAAAAAAATAAGGCATTTTATACAGAGACTGTGTCATGAAGAAGAATCACATAGGTGTTTAATATATTCCGTGATGAGTAATTTTGGTCATGGTACATCAGAAAACTACTTTCCCCCACCTTCTTTCTAATAAGAATTTTAATCCATTGATGACAAAACCTCTAAAGTATTTCCGTGCTTCATTGTAATCCACAGTGACGAATTATGTCTCAGGAGTTGTAAAATTTTCTCATAGCTTGTAATACCTCATTTAATGAATTGATCACACTGAAATGTAAAGATGAAGCAGCATTTATTTTGTATGTTATATTGCATATAATTTTTAGACTTGACATTTATAGCCATGGAAGCTGTTATTTTACATATCATTTTCAAACCATATCAGCCTTAAACACATTTAAATTTAATAAGCAAGTAGATTAGATTTGCTTTTAAGCTAGGCATATCATTATAGTTTGTGTTCCCTTCAGTAGCACACAAGCTTACTAGTAAATGTGGTATTTAGTTCCTTTTAAAAGCTAAAAAAATAATAAAAGAGGATGTATTTAGAAAAGTAATAGAATATAGAGCTGCTTTTGGGGACAGTGTCCCAGTCATGAATTTTGTAGGGTGTAAACATTAAAGAATTTTTTGTTTCTTATTAAAAATTACCCTGTTTTGAGGAAATATTAATGTAGGATCTATATGTGTTTCAGTTATGAAATAACAAATCTGTCCTAGTAACATATGGCCTGATGATTGTCTCCTGCAGAAAAAATCCACGGGAGGGGAGAGCTTATTTGGAAACTCTGCATGATTTACCAGGCAGATTTTCTGATGCCTCATCTTTCTCATCAGAAATAATTTGTTGCTGCCAAGGAGGTGAATTCTTACAGCCGTCTAACTATTTAAATGCCTTATCATCCATAAAAAGTATGTTGTTAGTAGTGTGAAAAAAGGCACCCCTTCTTTCTTTGATCCTGGCTTCTTTCACCACTAAAGAAACTTTAAACATGACATAGAGAACATGACATAGAGAAACTGCTGTATTGTGATCTTTGTGACTCCCACCTTGGAATCTTGGTGGGTGTAGAAGCAGCTGAGAGAAACCTAATGAAAATCTGAACTTTATAAAATCCCAGTGGTCTTTTCGCTGGATGTTATGTTGCTTTTCCTAGTGTATCTGCCAAAAGCCAATTCCAGCATTGTGTCTGTTACTGTGGGACAAAATCAAACAGGTTGCAAATAATGAGGCTTTTCACCTAAACTCAGAGGGAAGAACAGCTTTTCTTTATATTTTTTCATTCTTTTTTTAAAGATAAGTTTGGAAATATGGTACTGCATTTTCCAGATTTATGAAAGTATTTTTTACTTTTTATCAAATTAAGGCTGATGCCTATTTTGCAAAGTCCATTCACTAGAGTGGAAAATTTAAGCAGGAGACCTTGTCTTACTATCTGTCTTTGAAGAATATAATTTTAAAATTATGTTTTCAGGATTTTGTTTCGGGGTTTTTGTGATTTGCCCCCTTTCTTCCCTTAAATACATTGGTTCACATTGCACTCATGTTCATAGAGTAGTTCTTTGGGTTGTATGTGGTTTTTGGCTTTCTGGTCTATCTGCATTTATAGGCCTACTCAGCAAATTAGTAGACCTGCTAGATTATTTCAAATCCAGACCTCTTCCTGTATATTTCTTCAGGGCATAGTTTTGTCTATGAGCCATGCAAGCTAATATTTAATGAACCAGAGCACACCAGACAAATAAGCTGAAATATACAATGTGGTTCAAGTTCATGTGTGGTAGCTTCCTAGATAACCAGCCCTAAACTGCCTTCTATTCTTTGTACAATTGGTTAATGAAATGTAAATCAGAAATGGATTGCACCAGTACTAGGAAAAAAAGTGAGCTAGACCAACGATTCATGCATGTTGCTTAGTTCTTCATATACGATGTGGCGTGCTTTGACCCAAGCCAAACAGTACTGCTTGTCAAGCCCTGGCATGCTTCTAGATATGGCAGATGACAGCAGCTGTTCCAAACAGGTAGGCAGAATGGAGCTGCTGATTCTGGTGAGGTAGTGCATTGCTCATGGGCATGTGGACTGAAGTACCATAAAACAGGTGCCCATTCTGATTTGTTGCATAGCCATGAAGACAACCTTTCATAATGCCATGATGGTACAAAATAGGCAGAATCCTTATAACCAAGAAGCAGTGTCTAACAGAACTTAAGAGGACTGCGAAATCTCTTGTTCTGGCTGTTTCTCTTATCTTATGACACTTAAGTGTATTTTATGCCTTGTCCATGAAGTTGATAAAAGGGCTAAAGGAACTAATCACTGCATTGAAACGAAGTGTGGGGCAAAGGAGGTGAAAATGTGTTCCTTAAATTAAGCCATCTCCTATTATTTGCTATTTAATATCCTTTCATATAAAGATATGTCTCTCCCCACTGTAAAAATAAAGCTATAATGAAAGCACACTTCACAGTCACGTTAGAAGATGGACAAGGTGACTGCAGAAGGCTAAGGAATAGTTAGCTGATAAGCTTTCAAGGAAGTACAAGATTTAGTAATCAGGAGGGTAATGTAGAAAAGACATCAGAAGAATTAGTTCTTTGCCGTGGGGTTTGTAAAAGTGTTATTTAAAAATTAGGTACGTAGTTACTGTTCATACTGATGCATATAAATCACCATGAATTTCATTCTGTGCGTTTCACTAGATATGTGATCTTTGAACTTTTGTTGATAATTTTTTTTGTATAGAAGATTGGCAGTGTACGGTGTCAGCAAAATATGTCACGTAGTCATGAGGCGTAACTGAAGAACTGAATAATTTGTATCATGTCTTGCTCACAAGGATAATTAAATGGAATGGCATTTAAGTTGATGGAACTACAGGGGTGACCACTGGCTAAAGAACTGTCTCTAAGATTTTCTCAGCAAAATGATCATCAGTTTTTTCTTAATTTCTCCCCCTTTTATGTGTTTTGATATGATATTTTTCCTAGTACTTTCATCAGAAATAGCTTAATTACAGGGAATAGAAAATCTTTCTAAAACAAAATCATTTAAATAAGAAATCATCTGTGTCTTTCTTGTAAACACAACTTTTTCATTCTTAGTATTCAAAGAAAATGTGCTGTACAGTAAAATTACACCTATTAACATCAAAAAGTAGTAAAAAAAGCAACCAAATACCACTGATTTTTGGAGATTTGTAGCAAGGCATCTTAAATTCACCTCAGCATTGAAGGGACCGTTTAAAAAGATAAGAGCTTAATCCAGACATCAGAGATGATGATTTCCTTCATTGTGATAATAAATATACCAAAGTACCCTTTTATGTTTAATAATTCAGGATTCATTGAACATTTAAAAGATTTCCTGTTCTGTCATTTAAGGAATCTGATAGCAATTTGTTAAAAATAAGATGAGACGTGTCTCGACAGTAGACAAAAAATTGTGTAATATGTAAGTGATGCTATTTCAAAATGCAAGCTGATGGCCTCTACAGCACTTGCATAAAGGTTTAAAGATTTTCACCTTGCTTGCTTTACCTTCTGGAAAACTGTAACCATTAGGACAACTTCCCATAAATTATCTGCAAGGTATCCCCATAAATGAGGTTTTATTTGATAAGAAACTCCTCAATCCTCTCCTTGAAATTACATATGCAAATTCTACAAAGGAAGCTTTGTACATAAGTAATATATTGCTCTGCATTATGAGGAAAAAAATTAGAATAACTGTTACTTAACAATAAAGTAATTCTCAACTGAGATTTATAATATGTACCACCATCCTTTTCCAAAAGGTATACATTTGTGACATTAATACAGTTATCAGAATTGATTACTTTAAGCTAATTATATCATTTATATGCGATTATTTGGTTTCCCCTTAAACATGAAGGACAGAGTATAATTCTTTATAATTTGCACTTTTTTAAATTTTTTTTTTTGCCCTGAAGGATCTTTTAAACTGTACTGTATTTTATTTTTCACAGTCAAAACATTCTCAAGCAAGTTACTCTTACAGGTTATTTTATTAGTCCTAAGTATATTCACTTATGTTTAGAGACCAGTATGGATACAAGCTGTGAGAGCAAAGGTGCCTACTGCAGTCTGAAAGCAGAATTTTAATGGAGATTTCACACGTTGAAGAAAAAAATTAATACATAGCTGAAACAATGAATGAAATATGTGTATTCAGTAATTATGACATTAATTAAAACCAATTAGAGATTATACAGTGGACTTCCTTTAAGAACTCCAAAAATCTAGATCCAGCTGACTAGTAAATAGTGTACTGTGTGCCTGCAAAACCAAGGAACATTGCTTGAAAGCTCAGGTCAGTGCCCAGTCATTTCTGAGATTTCTTGAGCATTAGCTTCAGTTTGAGAGGCTTGGTTAGAAATATTCTCACATTTCTAGGATTTCTGTTTGTGAGAAAATAATTTTTTGCAGTAGATGATCAGAGAGCTAAGCACTGGATCCAAGAGTACTGCCTGAAGTTGCTACTGGTTGTCATGGTAACATTTTTAAATGGTGGTAGCTGTGGTTTGACATCAGAACATTTTCTGTAAAGTGAAGATTTTTCTAAGATTTTAATGGAGTGTTTTAAGTGAGTGGACCTTATGTACTTAATAAAATATTTAGCGTGTTGTAGTAAATATTAATTTGTCCTCTCTTCAAGATAGTATGCCATGCTGTGTGTTTACAGTTCTGTGCTGATGGAATGGTATTCCTGGAAAAGAGTTAATCCATTCTTAAAAGCCAAACTTGCTAAAGATAAATTTTCTAATAATGCTTTAAATAGTATTTGTTGAAGTTGTTTCACTTGATCTTTTCAAAGTGCTGTGCGGCACATAGGTTAAATTTGCTGCAGCTTCTGTGAATGATTTTTAGTACTCATTTGTGTTTAAAACTTAAGCAGTTTTGCATTGGGACTTTCTTGTTTTGAAAGACTAAAAATAGATGTGTTTACAGTAGCTTATATTTTGGGGAGGCAGTGGTAGAAATGGCTTAAAAAAAAGCTGGGAATGGAATATCTCTCTGTCAATCACATGTTAACCTACTTTGTTACTGACCATATTGTATTTGAGATGAAGCAATGTGAATGCTGTCTGTTCCTCAAGTAGATAAGCTTTCAAAGGTGATCTCCAAATCATGTCTGCCATAGAGCAAGGATTTGCTGAGAGTGACAAACACATGCCCACTGCATTTCCTGTATGCTTTCAATAACTGAATTCCAAGGCTCCTGACAGAAAGGAAATGTCTTAGAAAATTCTCAATAGTACACTTCTATACAGCAGAATACATTGAGTGAAAAGCAGAACTGGTTTTGCAAGTCAGGATTTATAAACTTTAATAATACACTTATCAGAAAGAAACGGAAATTCAGTTTAGAGTGTTTGGCAAAATCATCTTGACGGGTAATACTGATTCATTTATTCTTGCTATTGCACTGCTTCATTGATAGTTCACACGGTTTGATGGCCTTTTGGAGCCAATTTAGCCCTTTGTGGCTCATCATAATCTCATCCTTCATCCCTGTGATTTCAGAAGCTTTATGGAAATACCATGCAGATGTGTATATGCTTTAGCACCGCTGATAACAGTGTCTTGATGACTCCATCAATCTTAATGACATTTTCTACTAATCGGCATGAGACTTACAATGTACTTCTCTTTTTAGATTCTTCATTACCTTTTCATTTTATATATATATTCATCTCTCTATAAAAATATATTCAAACAGTGCTTTAGCCTTGCTATGCTAAATTCTGTCTTCTGCACACCCACCAAGTATTTTTTAATTGTGTGCGCTTTTGCTTCTTCATGGCACTCAGATGTTTTTCTCACAGTTACTCTTTTCTGATTTAATTGCTTTGTCCCTACTATTTCCCTACACAAGGTTGATACACGAGGCATTGTATTGCAACCACTTCATAGATCTAAAAGGTAAAAGACATTCAGAGTGTGTCTACCTAGTAGGTTTTCTCCTAATATTCAGCTGTATAAAAATACTTTCTTGTGGCATCTTGCTGTAGTTTGTGCTTTCTTTCTCTCCTTGCATCTTATGTTGTTCATCTCAGGGTCAATATGTTCTGGTGCAGCATACCAACTCACCTATACATTCTCTTGGAGTCCTTGCAGGTTTAATCTTCATAAAACTAGTGTCTGATTACTCAGGGTACAGTTTTGATGCATCTACCATTAAACGAAAGATTACTTCCATTTGGAGGTGTAGATGCCATTCCGTCAAATGCCAGGGTTTTCTTTCACCTGACTCAGGGCAAAGCTTTCCCCTTCTTTTTTGACTTGGGATGTACATGTCAGTTGATTTTTTTTTTTTTTTTTTTTTTTTTTTTTAATCCATGCTATTGTAGGGACTTAATCAAACATGCTACTGTTGACAGCTAAGAAGGGATAATGCAGGTAGCTCATTATTGTCTAATCCACCTGATTAAAATCAGGTTTTTAATTCTGAATTAAAACACCCAAAAGCATTAAGCAACCATTCTGGGGTAAAAATGAGGTTAATATGGAATAGGCACAGACTCCACCCTCATCCTCCATGTCTAATTTTGTAGTATACTGTGAAAGATGTATATAACTTTTTTGTTATTCCTTCTCTCCATTCTGACAGGACAACTTACCAGATCAAATAGAGCACTGTGCTAGTCTGCTTCCTGTTTTGGATCTGTTTTGGACTTTGGCACAGTGAGCTTAGATCTGCCTTTAAAAGTTGGTGTAGAGGTGTTTCAGTAGCAAGAGTCTGCCTTGCAAGGTCCAGTAATCAAGTGTGGTGTTCCTTCTTCAGAATTACAGCTTAGATAAGTCTACTCTATGTGGATATAAAATACCATGTTAAAAAAAAAGATAAACCCAAAACACCATACTCCAAGAATAGCTGTAAATAGCTTTCTGTCAAAATAGATTAATGTTTTGGGAACAATTTGACAAAATGCTGTTTTAGGACTACTACTGTTTTCATTATTGACATGAATGATGGAATTCAAAATATATTTTTTTAAATTTACTAAGAATGCCAAACTGCACACCTTTAGAATTAAAAATTACCTTGATGAGTTGGGAGACTGAAAAGAATGTAGCTTAGAAAGGGCAAATTAAATGTCTACACTTAAAAATATTCTGCTGTGAAAATATAAATGCATAATGACTGAATAGGTAAGTAATTTGCAGTACGGTGATTTTTGCCTCTTGTAAATCAGAAACTCTCTGGAAATCAATGTCAATCAGGTGGAAATCACTACTAAATAGAAATTTACTAGAGAGCCAAAGCCCAGCTAGAACTCAACCTGGTTACTGCTCCATCTTCTATTGGATGCAGGGGGAAACAGTGGCAAGGGATGAGGAAAAGGCTGAGGTGCTTAATGCCTCCTTTGCCTCAGACTTTATCAGTAGAACTAGGTGTTCCCTAGACACCCATCCCTCTAAGCTAGAAGAAAGGGAGAGGGGGCAGAATGAGACTTTCACAGTCCAAGAGGAAATAGTCAATGACCCGCTATACCACTTAATCATACACAAGTCTATGGGGCCAAATGGGTTACACCTGAGAGTACTGAAGGAGCTGGATGTGCTCACCAGACCTCTCTCCATCGTTTACCAGCAGTCCAGACTAACTGGGGAGGTCCCAGTGGACTGGAGGGTAGCAAATGTGATGCCCATCTACAAGAAAGGCAGAAGGAAGATCCAGGGAACTACAGACCTGTCAGTCTGACCTCAGTGCCAGGGAAGCAGATCATCTTCAGTGCCATTATGCACCGTATACAAGACAACCAGGGGATCATGCCCAGTCAGCATGGCTTTATGAAAGGCAGGTCCTGCTTGATGAACCTGATGTCCTTCTATGACAAGATGACATGCCTAGTGGATGAGGGAACGGCTGTGGGTGTTGTCTACTTGTACTTTCATAAAGCCTTCAACACTGTTTCCCAGAGCATTCACATGAAAAAACAGACTGCTCGTGGCTTAGACAGGCATACACTCTGCTGGGTAAAACACTGGCTGGACAGATGGGCACAAAGACTGGTGCTGAATGGAGGTAAATCCAGCTGGCGGCCAGTCACAAGTGGCATTCATCAGGGCTCAGTATTGGGAGGACTTCTGTTTAAATATCTGTATCAGTGATCGTGATGAGGAGATAGAATGCACCCTCAGTAAGTTTGCAGATGACAGCAAGTTGGGTGGCAGTGTTCATCTGCTTGAGGGTAGGGAGGCTCTACAGAGGGACTTGAACAGACTGGATCAAATGGCCAAAGTCAAGTGTATGAACTTCAACAAGGCCAAGTGCTGGGTCCTGCACTTGGGCTGCAACAACCCTGTGCAATGCTACAGGCTTGGGGAAGAGCGTCTGGAAAGCTGTCTGTCAGAAAGGGACCCGGGGATACTGATCAACAAGCAGCTGAATGTGAGCCAGCAGTGTGCCCACATGCCCAGGTGGCCAAGAATGCCAATGGCATCCTGACTTGTGTTAGAAATAGTATGGCAAGCAGGACCAGGGAGGTAATTATCCCTCGGTACTTGGCATAGGTGAGGCCACGTGTCAAGTACTGTGTTCAGTTTTGGGCACCTCAGTACAAGAATGGCATTGAGAATAGCAGCTGAGCTGGTGAAGGGCCTGGAGACCAAGTCTTATGAGGAGCGGCTGAGGGAACTGGGGCTATAGAATCTGAAGAAAAGGAGGCTGAGGTGAGACCTCGCACTCTACAACTACCTAAAAGGATGGCGGGTATATGGCTTAGTGGTGGACTTGGTAGAGTAGGGTTAATGGTTGGACTCAGTGATCTTAAAGGTCTCTTCCAACCTAAATTATTATATGGTTCTATTTATGAATCTGTGAAATTTGATGCATTAAAGAAATGCTATTTCAAAAAAGACACACACCCCCCCCCCCCCCACACTTTTTATATAAAAACTGAATAAACAGCAGTAAGGCCTATGAAACAGTGCTCTTGAAAATTTTGGTATTTGTAAAGCTTCAGCTTCCAGGCATTATACTAGGAACAATGCTTCAAGAAGAAAGTGGCTTAATCAGTGGGAGTACTGAGAAGGGCAATATGAAGCATGTGAGCTCTGGAAAATGTGTGACCTACAGGAAAAAACTGGGGAAGAGAAACCTGAGCAAGGACTTGATAATAGTCCTCACATACATAGAAAGTGGCTTCAAATGAGGAAGTAATGATCTTTTCTTCTGTATTCAGAGTTCAGGGGCTTATGTTGCTGCCAGGTCAGCTTGGGATCAGCAGCAGGATAAACTTTATAATGGAAGAACAGGTGAAAACTGGACACAGTTGCTTTAGAAAGGCAGTGAAGTCAGTAGTGCTAAAAGTTTACAGAAATAGTTTAGACAGAAATTGTAGGTATAACTTGTCCTGGGAGTTGGGGTAGAGAAAGGCATTGAAGAGTGAGAGGGACAACCAAACAGGCTGCCTAGATGGGTTCTATTTCTCTATTATTTGCTTCCCTAGCTCTCACACGCTAAGGACACTGATGATTTTTAAGTGCACTTGAGAAAGTGTTCTCCTTGTGCTTGATAAGCTTGCTTTATTATCTATTGCTAGCACATTTTGGAATAAATAAAATAACTTCAAGTGATGTCTTTTCAAATATAGTAGTAATTATTTGCTTTATTGAATATGTTTCTTTCAATGTAGAAACTAAAAGGTACAAAGCTTATTTAGAGGTCTGGTTATATAATACAGTGTATTAATTTATTAATAACAGTTGAAGCAAGTAGATACATGAATTCTTGGAACCAGAATCCCAACTTGGAAGCAGTGTGTCATAGGCATGACCTGTTTAGTCCCAAGGGCACACTTGAAGAGGGTCTTTATTTGTTTAGCACTTCCTTCCTTGGTTTATTCCCAAATTCCAGAACACCTTGTTCTCTTTCCCTCCAATCTGGAAATAAAATTCTATGATTGTTGTGGAGGGGATATAGCACAGGAGAAATAGGTACAATTTAGTGTGCATATGTTCAAATGCAGGGTATTGTTCTAGGCTTTTAGACATACAGGGTTAACAGTCAGTGCCAGAAGCATCCCACTATGTGCCACTGAAGACATCCTTTGGAAGAAAGACAGGAGTGCAGGTGAGAGAGGTGATTGTCCAAATTAAAATGTGTGATCTTAGCACAATAATTAAATGCAGTAGAAGTAACATTCTTGTCATAGTGCTGATGTCTATGTAGCACTTCTACATAGGTTGAACAGAATATATATCACTGTTTAAATCTTTCTGTATCTCTGTAGGAGGGAAGATTGCTTAGGTATATTGTACATGAATGACATCAATCTGAATGACTGCATGTGCAATACTGAGGCTCAGCTTTCACTCGGCCTTGGTGACTATATAGATCTGCAGCTATGTGCGAACTTTGATTCCAGCCACCTGCTTGCTAACACAATGAATGTGAACTAGCTTAGAATCCTTTCTAGTCTGTACAGTACCACATCTAATACTAACTCTGACTCTATTCGAGGACTGAGAAATGATTTGTATACTTACTGCCCACAGTCCAGTGTTGGACTGTGGAACTGGGTTAGTATGGAACATTTTTTGTCACTGACCCAAGCAAGATACAACATAATACAACCAACTGAAGTTTGTATGTGATAAAAAGAGCAGAGAAAGAGAAATACTGGAGAAGTGACAGAGTCATAGCAAACAGGTCACTTGATAAACCAGCTGCAAGTAAGTGGTTTTGTTTTGTTTTTTAAAGGAATTTTAAATCATATGTGTAGAAAAAAAAAAAAAAAAAAAAAAAATTCCAATGAACGGGAACTTTTTCAATTCAAGTTTGTCTTATTGTTTTGTATTTATTTTGATTTGTGCTGAAGGAGGTATGGGTTAGGATAGAA
>JANVCC010000039.1:4136570-4164824 GCA_025345505.1 Todiramphus chloris collaris | reverse complement strand
AGTGTTTAGTGAGCTATCAAGCAGTGACTGATCTCTTCCCAAAACACATATATAAAAATCAGTAAATTATCAGAAAATGATCTTAGGAACAAAACCATTTCAGCTGGACTAGAGGTCCTTCTCTGATGGTTTGTGTCCTGTGAAGTTATAGTGTTTTCAGAGCCATTATTTGTACATTATATGGAGATTTATTTACTTTCAACAGCAAAGTTGACCTTGTTTATTTCAGTAAGTGCTTGCTTTAGATGGTATCTGAAAAGGATAAGGAGGCAAAAAGCTTCTTTTTGAAGTAAATATTATATTCTGACCATTACTAGCCTTCATTATCCACTTCTTATAAACTGGAGGTTGCTAGCTTTTTGTCAGCCTCATTGCAAAGCTTTATTAATACACCACCATGAAAATGAAAGTTTCATACACATTGACATAATTAATGAAGAGGCAGGCAGCATGCTTTACCAATTAACACCACAGGGAAAAGTAAAATTGGCTTCCTTTTTGCATGTTGTGCCAAAGTTAAGAACTGTAACACACAGCAAATAAATAGAGATCCTTTTAATGAGCTGCAAGATCAAGCTGAATCAGTCTGAAAGGATGTTGTGTAAACATTACCAACTGTTTAGTGTGTTAAGAATAATTGATAAAGCTTAGTTGAAGTGTGTGGTTTTGGTCTGGGGTTGTTTTGTTTTGTCTTTTTTTTTTTTTTTTTTTGCGGGGGGGGCCTTGTCAAAGAATGGAAATTGTACTTGTTAATAAATAAATTTTATTTTTAATGCATCTATTAGTCCTGTTATAGAATATAACAAGCATTTTAGTACAGACATGACAAACAACCCAATACTTTACTGCTTACTAATCAAGAAGTTTGTCAGAATTTGTTCTTTCAACTGAGTATTTCTGTATTTAGTATTTACTCATCATGAAAACTTGACTAATTGTTCTTTGATGCTGTTTCTCAATATCCCAACCATCTGGCAACAGAAGACATCACTCAACCTTGATATTTTTTTTTTTTCCTAACTGTCCCAGAAGCCCTAATATTAACAATAACAGGGGAGTAAACAGGTAAAGATTATCTGTGATTTATGTGTAGCATTCTGTTTATCTTGAGACATATGTGGAGAAAATTCAGAGCACTTCAAGTGGAAATGCTTTTCAAAAATTATTTTCATTAAACAGAATTGATCTAAAAACCTTATTAATAGGATTGTGTTTTCAAAACATACAAAAATCCAAACCTGTAATGACTGTTGATTGAGGGAAAAGTTAATGAGCATTGGAAGTTAGAAGGCCTGATTCAAAGCCTGCATCATATGTTTAATAATGGGACAGTATATATATGTAATAACATAAATGTGATTTTGACAGTTCATGGAACCATCAAACTTAATCTATCTTTTTAAAGCAAATAAATTATCTCCTTCACTTCCTATCCATTCTCAATAATTTGAATTTTGACAATAAACAGTTTGTACAATTTTACTTGAGCCCAAGTATTGTATTAGCTCAAATACAGCTTCTCACTGCATGCTGCATACAAGCAAATGACCAAGTTTGATGATGTATGAGCATCTGCACTTTGGCATATTAAAAAAATCTTAAAATATGTCAAGATTGTGATTAGGGAAGTAAAGCTAGAACTAATAAATAGAAGTGTATAAAGGCTATGCTAGACTTGCTAAACAATTGACCTTCTAAATGGTCATGTCTGCTGTTAACGTTCACAACATTTACATGTCCCTTCACTTGGTTCATTAAAGGTGACACCAAAAGCATCCAATAACTGTACAACGAAGAATAATAATATGCAAACACAACTGGAGATGATTAATTTTATTGTGGTGAAGTCCTTTTACTATATGTTAAGAAACATGTATCGATGAGTAGTTAAATAATTTCTATTTCCAAAATGAAGGTTAGAAGACATAATAAATGTCAGAGTTTTGCAAGACTCAAAAATAATGTTAAGCTTCCAAAATGTATTTGTGAAGTAAGAGTAGCTGTGAAAAAATATTATTCCCTCTCATTAAGATATCTCACCAAATCTTGAGTCTTCAGTTGCCAGCAGACTGAATTTCTACTACCTAAACATTGTCTAGCAAGGAAGATGCATTTCTGACACTTTTTTTTTTAGTTATGGTTTTGTGTTTCATTTCCTCATTAAGTAGCCAGTCTTATTTCAAACTTATAATCAACTCTTTTTAAAATTTTCCATCCTTTTACTACTTCAGCTCTGCATCTTATTTTTGTTTTGTCTTTAGCCTCTCACATACCTGCCTCTAGCCATTCTTGTGTATTCTCCTTACATATCTTTATGTTATCTAATCTTTTTCTAAGGTAGATTTTATCTTAACCATCCATGAATTAGCATAAGGTCTTCTTCTCTGCCCTCTACATCTTAATTACTTTATTTTTCTCCCCTTTAGCAATTGTCCTGCTTATGTCCTTCAAAGTATTTAATGGACTCTGTTCTGTCCTTAGTGATGGGCCAAGTCTCTGCTGTGATGGTGTTCAGGACTTCCTGGCTGTTCCCAGTTTAATCTGATGGCTGTCATCCTTTCTTTTCAGCCAGCTGGCTGAAACTCTGTCTTCACTCTGGCTGTTGCTACCACTAGAACACCAGTGTCTCTTTTTTCCCAAGTGTCTGAATATTCTGATTCCTCTCTTTTGACACCATGTACTCTCTCTCTGCCTTTGCCAACCTCCATGGTCCTACTGCCTTCTTCTGCAGGCCAGCAGAAAAACTTCTAGGTCTATAAACCACAATGACAATTGTTACATTTCATGAGGAGAGGTGTGCGTTGTTACAGTAGGACAGAGATAGAAATGACAAAAGCCTTCATAGGGATTTATAAGAGGAAAATGCTGTATTGGCTTATTTTTCTGAGTTTTCTGTATATGATTGTATCTTCTATAATTCACTTCCACTTCAGAAAACCATTTTCTCTCTAATGCTTCATTTTTCTCTATTTATAAAGAGACAGAATATTACTTAACTAAGTTAATTAATATTACTTAATTAGGTTAATTAATTTATTGGTTGTGCAAAGGGCTTTTGTTGAACCTTGATACAGATAAAATATAATCACTCATTAACTGTTGTTCCTAAATCTTAAAGTACAACAAGCATGTTAAACACTGCTGATGATCATTTCTGTGATATAAAACTGGAATGATGCAGAGATCTTTAATGCTGAAATCCTTCATGCATTCATGTCTTTGGCCTGGGGCTTTTGGACAACTCAGGGCTGAGCCATCTATACAGGTCCCCATGTGTCATCTCCACTTAAATAGGGCCATAGATAGGCAAAACAAGGCTGGGTTGCTTGTATAAGCCCCCATGAGTCTCATGCATGCACTAGATGTTACCAAAACTTGCTTATGAACTATGAGCCAGAAAATCTATACATCTCACCCGTGACCTGAGTCACAATTCAAGTATTTCTATGTCATCATTGTCCGATGTATTGGTATAGGTTTCATCTGTATGTTTTAGAAGGGCCATATATTCCCAAGTTTCTAGATGAACACTTACCAGAGAGATGGGACAATCATTCTTTTAATACAACTAATAGCAATATGAACTACGGTGATACAGATGATAATAACAGTTATTGTTTGCAACAAGTCAGTAATCTATCCAGAAAATACCCATCCTATTTTACCAAAAATATTTCACAACCAAGTGTTCTTTTTTTGGTTCTGCAGCTCATGCATAACTTCAGATATCTTCTTCATCTTCTGGAGATTTTCCCAAAGATGTAGTGGACAAGTTATGAATCATAACACAGCATTCTTTTTGTTTGTGGTGTGCCTTAAAGTACCCACATACTTCTTGTTCCATAAGTAATATGTCTAACACAAGTTGGTTTTGAAAGTGTAACTTTCGAGACAGTTTGTACGTGCATGTTGAGCAATTCAAAGTTGTCATTAGTAAGGGCAGCCAGAGCTTCACTTGTGCAGTTAAACTGGACAACATGATTCTAGTCCTAAAGTGACCTATTCCTAATCCAAAGAACCTTCATCCCATACTAATAATTTCTGGGATACAGTCCAATCTGTAACAACTGTATTTCATTTGATGCAGGGTGCCAGCACCCTTGGGAAATAAGTTTCTCAGAGAAACGAAAAAAAGAACATAATGATGGTGCTGCCAAAGTACATTGCAGACCGGGATACATAGGGTTTAACATATCCATTTGAGCATATCCAAATTAACTGACTTGGAGCATATCCAGGTGAGTCATCACAACCATTCATGATTATTACAGGACTAACAAGTGTTACTACAAAAAAAACCCAAAAACAAACAAACCAAAACCCAACAAAACAACACAACACCTTACAATTACAACTGTGATATAGTACTTGCTGTTAGGAATAATTGTTTCCAAGACTGTTCTATCAGAACAAACATACGAAAATAAGATCAAAACTTTCAGTCCATGCTCCAGGTCTATGTATTCCATCAGTTTCTTCCAGGTACAGTCTGTGCTTTGGGTCAGCACATATTAGGTCTCCACCCTGTCATACTCTTCATTTTCACCCCATCTATTATTAACTGTGTATACCAGATTAAAGAGTCTCAGGTCCCAGTTTGCTGAACAGACTTTTAAAAATCTTTTAATTAATCCATTAGTCCACTCTACTATTTCATTTGCCTGAGGGTAATAAGGAGTATGGAACACCAACTCAATTCCTTCCAAGTAGGAGTACCCCTTCTGGATGAAGGGTTTTTGTACAATTCCCCTGGGGGGAGGAGTCCCTTATTCTAAGAGAAGGAAAGGACCCCTGACAATTGTATCTTGGCTCATGCGAATTCTCTCAGCTTTCTTTGCTGCTTGCACTGGCAATAACTTATCATACAATCATAGAATAGTTTTGGCTGGAAGAGACGTTCAAGATCATCAAGTCCAACCTTATTCCTAGCCCTATCAAAAAACACTAAGCCACATCCCTAAGCACATCATCTACCTGGCTCTTCAAAATCTCCAGGGATGGTGACTCCACCACCTCCCTGGGCAGCCCATTCCAATGCCTGACAACCCTTTCTGTAAAGAAATGCTTCCTAACATCCAGCCTGAACCTCCCCTGGTTCAACTTCAGGCCATTTCCTGTTGTTCTGTCACTTGTCACCAGGGAGAACAGACCAACTCCCGCCTCACTACAACTTCCCTTCACGTAGTTGTAGAGAGCAGTAAGGTCTCCCCCAGCCTTCTTTTCTCAAGGCTAAACAGCCCCAGATCCTTCAGCCTTTCCTTATAAGAGACATGCTCCGAACCCTTTACTAGCTTTGTAGCCCGCCTCTGTACCCTCTCCAGCACCTCAACATCCTTCTTGTAGAGAGGGGCCCAAAACTGGACACATTATTCAAGGTGCGGCCTCACCAAAGCTGAGTACAGAGGAATGATCACCTCCCTGCTTTTACCTTTATCCTTTTTTTATCCTTTTCCATTTTTTATCCTTTTCCCAATCAGTATATCAGTGCTCAGAGTCATTGAACGAATGAGAAAAAAATTCCAAAGGTCCATCGGGGCCTTCCAGTCCCCAGTGATTTCAGTTATCAGTAAGCTGGTTATGCCATTCTAGATCAGATATTAAATGAGTGAGTTGGCCTGGGATTCCCCCTTCATTTTCTATTTTTTTTAGATCTATCAGATGCCTCTTCACAGTTGAATAAGGATTCACAGTAGCAGAGGGTTTATTTTCCTGCATCCTGACAGCATCAGTACATTCTGTAGCTTTCTCAGTAGGTCACACCGCCAGGTTTACCATTGTACAGATAGTCTTTGTGGACTGCCCAGGTAACACTGATCAGGGTATTCCTAATGATAATGCCCTTTTCCATTCAGTACATTATGCTGAGAGTCTACATGAGGAATAGTTTGTCAAGGAGAATGGGGATTATTCTTTTCAACAAATCGTGCCTGCCAGATCTGGACCTGTGAATTTGAACCTTCATCTAACCAGCCCATTTCTCTGACATAAATCACTATTTTGTATAATAGTTCCCCCCATGTCAAAACAGGCTGTTGTTGATGGTTGGGGTGGCTAGTGTTATGGTCAATTGTCTGTGCAATCTTTTCCTTTAGGTTTTGCATATATATTTTTATGAAGCCAGGGAGGCCTCTGATCAATGGTTTAAGGCAGACCAGGTCAACTGAAACAGCAAGGGGAATACCCCGCCGCCCTGCATTTGTACATGGCTTGTACACAAGCAGCCTTTTGCACTGATTCAGCCAGCCCAGACAGTCCAGCAATTATAATAGTCAAAGGCTCACCTCACTCTCTAAAATCTAGTCTCCCTGCCTAATAAGGCAGCTCTGAGCATCAAGGGTTGTTTCTACACAGGACCCTGATGAAGGAACACACCAGGACCCCAATATCCCCTGATTTCCTCTGCATTTAATGAGACTCTGTCTCCTCCATTCAGTGAAACATGGCACAGGTATTCAGTTTTCCTTTCCCCCAACTTGTGTGATAATTTCTCTTGCATTTGCACAAACTTGGGTCCTGACCACAGGGTGATTCTTGTTGTGGTATATGTCCAATTATTTCTGTCATTCAACTGTACCTATGTTTTAATGAGGAGTCAAATTTCAGTGTCACTTGCCCCATTGGGCTCATCATCTAGATCACCCCAAATATCCCCATCCCATACATCAGAATCAGCACACATGATTAGATTTCTGATTTGGGTGGAAGAGGGAGTCGGAGCATTTGACAAGAAGAAGTCTAATTTTTCCTGTAACCTCCAGTTTGTCTTTCAACATCTAATTAAATTCTCAATAACATCCTTTCACATTCAAATTGTCTATTCTGAGCCTTTAAGACACAAGTTATCTTTTGTTCTGCCGCTAAAGCGGCTTTGGTAGCCTTAAGTTCAGTTTGTAGTTCAGCGAGTTTGTTAGTACATTAAATGAATGTGGCTTCATCAGAAGTGTCTTCCTTTGCAGATTTTAGTGCCTTCTCCCTTGCATAGATTACACATACACTGAAAACAGCACACAGAATACCTTTACCTTTCCAAGGTTTTGTCTTTGTTTCTTCTGATGATACTTTACCTATTCCAACAGTTTGTCCCTACTCTTCCACAATCTCTTAGCCACCTCCCTGTACGTAGGAGGCAGTTTAAAATAATTTTTTCTGTAATAGTTCTTCCATTGTATTCTGTCAACTATGCCAATACATGTGGTAAAAAGAGATTGGAGAGCCTGTTTGAAGTCTAATACGCCACTAATGCAGGTTTTTATTGATACAATGGAAGAATGCACTATTACAACATAAAAGCAAGAATACACTATAACAAACTAGAAAGCATATTAAATATTATACATGTGTTAATCACCCGTGTTTGCAAACTTACAGCATGCCAAATAGTCACTTCCTACTCCAGGTGAGGACTTCCAACTTAGAAAAGTCACCTTGGCCGATATCATGACCCAGGGGGAAGGGTCTCTATACAAGTGAGAACTGGAGAGGCAACACCCAACTCCTAAGATAAACCTGAGGACTTTTATCCCCTGGTTTATGTGACTGATTATACAGTTTGAATACATAAGGTTGTAGATGAAACCCTCCAGGTGGTTGTAGCAAAAGTATGCCTGCTTGGATTATGCAAAAAGTTGTTTTTGAAACCCCCACTGAAGACCTCCAACCTCTCTTTAGCTTACTTTCTCAGGAAGCAGAATAGTGGTTTGAATGGAGACTAAGCGCATATCATTTGTTGAGCAATTTCAAGGCTCAGCTCAGATTTTGGTTCTTTGTGTGGTGCACCATTGCCTTTTTTGGCCTGGGCCTTATGTACAACCTAGGGCTAAACCATCTACACAGGTCCCCATGTGTCTCCGTGTAGATAGGGCCATAGATAGGCAAACCAATGCTGAGTTGCTCGTACACCCACCCCACCCACCGTGAGCCACCTGCATGTGCCAGATGTTACTGAAACTTGCTTATGAACTGTAAGAAAATCCATACAGTCTTCTATGGAAGAATATTTCTGGGCACCCCTATGTCTAATAGGTAGAAACAGAGAAGGTACTGAGAAGATAGTGAGAAGTACAAAATAGCTTCTATTGGATGAAAAAGCTTAATTAGATTAGGATTCTAGAGTTTGGAATAATGACAGCTATGTGAGATGAGAAGCCTGTACATTCAGCAATGCTTCAAAGAAAATGGAATGTTTTCACAGTGCAAGAATTAGTACTCAGTGATATTGTCAGTCATCAGGATCAGTATTTACAAAACAAAGCACTTTTTTTCACACAGATCATAATTGCGGAACTTAAGATTTGTTTGGGCTCATACAGGATGGATCAAGTAGTGGCTGGTATGTACAGTGATCTGTATACAAGTTCTCGCTCAGGAGGCTCAGAAGCCACTGACCGCAGACTTATATTTTGAGGACAGGTGCTGGGCTGCACATAACATTTCTTACACTCGCTCCGTAGCTGGCTGATACTACAGTTTTGGAGTAGATGAACCTTTTTTCTTAGGCAGTACGGCAATTCTTATTTATTAGAAATACTTATGAACTAGACGTTGTTACAAAACAGTCATAATTGATAAGGGCTAATTAAACAATTGTAAAGTTCAAAATCCAGTGAAAGAACATCTTTGTTCTTTGTGTGTGCTATATTTGTATGCCATGAATTATGTTTCTGCAAATAAATAGGAGGTACTTAGGGTGGACGGGTTACAGCTAATTACCAAGCTTTGTATGTATAAGCAATATATATGCCAGCTCTAATCACTAATAAATCCGTCATCTTTGAGGGTTTTCCTGTTCATTTCTAGTGAACTGTTAGTGTATGTGACAGGCCATGGTTCTGTCAGAACGAATTGTCCCCCTTGAAAAGCTGGCAGCACAGGGAAGTGACAACTTAATGGAAGCTAAAGCACTCTAATGGCAGTGCCTGGTGAAAGCCAGGAAAAGTCATCCATAGCATTTGCCCTAGCTCTTGAAAATGTCTTTTTGTATTTCTGGTTGCGTGCAAGATATTGGAGCTTTACTGGAGTCACATTTACAGGTATTATTAAATGAAATACGATTCAGTAAAACACTTGTTTGTTGATAGACTTCATTCCACAGAGGTCAGCCCATCTAACATTGTGATCATATTGCATGTCCTCCAAAGTACTCAGTATTACTCACTTTACAGTCCTTAATTTTAGGTGTCACATAATCCATTTCAAGTACATAAAATGATTAGAAATGTAAACATTTTATCCTACTGTTCACATGAGTGCATAATTATTTTTATTTAGATATAGAGTGTGTATTTAATCAAATAGATGAAAACATAATGCACTCTAAGTATACTTACTTACAGGTGAACAATATCTAGATTATTTCTAGTGCCTTTTATTAGTACTGTGAGTTAAAAGTTGTGTTGAGTCAATGGATTAAAATTATTATACAGGGATTATTTCATGTTGGTTTAATCTATTTTTAGATTATATTGGTGTATGCTAACATATTTATTTGTAAATAAAAAAAAAGCCAGTAATTTGCATACATTACATTTGTGAACTGTGTTAGAAATACCAAGTGAGTACATTTAAATATTTTAATGATAATTTTAATATTTAAATAACTTTTATATGTTAAGCACTGGATATTCCATTTATATTATTGCCTGTTTAAAAGGGTTACATTCAAATAATTGCCTTGTTTCTGGTTTTCTTGGTGTGATGGTGGCTTTTTGGGGCAAAACCAGAATAGGGATGGCTTTCAATAGAACAGTATTTCTTCATATTTTAGTAAAAAGCGTGTATGTTTTTACAGGTTGTAATTATCAAAGTAGTTGTTTTGGGGTTTTTTTTTTTTGTTTTTTTTTTTTAAGAAGATGATGCCTATTAATATCATTGCTAAGAGTCAGTAAAATTAATCAGTACTATACCATTTACACAAGTTCATAGAAAGAGGACAGGAGAGAGCAGACCAAAGAGGACTTCAGAATTTAAAAAGAGAAAGACCAATGACTGGTTTAAATAAGGAAAAAAGAAAAGAACAAACAAAAAATCCCAAACAACAAAGCAAACAAACAAACACACAAAAAAACACAAAAGCAAACCAAACCAAACCAAACAGTTTTTTCTGTATGGTTATTTTAATGATTATTTGCTTTGCAGTTAGAACTTTCACATTGTTTAGCATGTAACAGTTATTTTTGTGACGAAAAGATGAATGACAGAGACTATTTCTTTAATGTTGTTCTTAACACCAACCTGTTTGATTTCCTTCTTTCCTTCTTTTCGGCCTTCTTAGGAGACATACACTGGCCTTAAAGCTCTGCATTCCATATGGAATGATAAGATATCAGGGTTTGCTGCACGCTCTTAAGTACTTAATGATACTAATGCACAAAAAATGAAGTTCTAAAACTTTTTTTTATATTGCTTACATATCATTTCTGAAGTATATCTCCAGCAGCTCTGTGGGTACAAAAGATAGCTGAGGTATCATTCCTTCATTTGTAAGCACCAGAATCCAAAGGTGAAGTTGCTGATAAAAGTATTTCTTGTAATTTGTTGTTGGCAATTATGTTACATTATTTGCTTGTATCTTAGATAAGTTTATGCTTCACAGTGCAACTGAACTGTGCACTAAAGAGTCCAGTGCTACAATTTGTGGTACTGAAGAGGGGAAAAATATGGAGGTATAATCATATGATACTTTGCATCTTAATTCATACAGAAATGTTTACAAATGGTGACATACTTAGATGACATGCTTGCTTAATTTACAGTTGGCAGTGGGACTGTAGGATATAGGATCCATTGATGTAACTCAGTTTAAAGACAAGAAGACAAATGTGGCATTGAACAAATTTCAGGATTGGAAAAGGTCAGTAGAGCAAGGAAAAGAGAGAGGGATAGCAGAACATAGACAAGGATAATAATGGGGAGGTTATAGAAGTCTAAAATATAGACAGATACTGAGAATGGAAGTCAAGAAAAATGCCTTATAAGGTGTCACAAGTAGATCCTGTTGTCATAGAATGCCTTGAATTGCGCCAAATGCCTATAAATCAAGTATGTTTTCTTCATACCTCAAGACAAGTTATAATTGCCTGTAAAAGGCTAGATACTTAAAACATTCCTCTTTTTAATAGAATTACTGTCTTTTTGTAAGGTGAGATAATCTATCTCTAAATCTCTAAACCCAGCTCAGATAAATAAACAAAAAATTGTTTAAATAATTTTCCTGATGTTCTTGAGTGGTCATCCATATTTACTTGAGTTGTTGTATTTTTCTTTCATTAGGAGATGAAAGTAGAGACATTTCCTTCTTTGACTGTCTCCTGTCAACAAAGATACAAAGTCATATTTTGATGAAAACAAGAGGAATCAAAAATGATGAAAGGATGTTTTCTTTGTTCACAGAATAGGAGCTCCTCATAGGCAACGCTCAGCCCATAATCCTCTCTCTACCTTTTCCCAGTGATAAAATTTCTAGAATGAACTTTTTGTCATTTCCTTGTCTTCTTCTGTTGCAGGTTCTCTGAATTTTGCCTTTTTGTCCTCTGATACCACACTCCAACAAAACAGTTGTATCAGAACCCCTTTGCTTACCTTTATTTTTAGTTGTGACTATTGCCTGTCTTCATGTTCAGACCCCTCTTGCTTTAGGTCTAGTTCCATTAAGGAGTTTTGGTATTTTTAAGGATTATTGAGATAAGTGTGAAGCTATGGCTTGTAACTCTCAAACAGGTGGTTTATAGTAACTGATGTTAACATACTTTTGCTATGAAATAGTTTTCAGAATGGCTCATTTTCACTTACATATTCTCATGGAGTAAGTTCCACTAAGTGTACTTCAAGTAGAGAAGGTGCACTTCGCTGTATATTCAAAGATTGTGGGCTTTATAATACATTCTTTTTCAGTTTTTTCACAGGGATGTTCTCTATTAGAAACTGTTTCTTTAACATACAGAATCAATGAAAGCTCACACAATCTTTGCCTCACTTAAATTGGAATTTTCAAGACTCTTAGACTTTGTCCTGCAGCTCTCTGTCACCAGTTCATGCATTTTTAATTTTTAATGGTGGCCACAGGATCTACATAATGCACATAGCTTTTGACATTTTTGCATTTATTGTTTTCAAACATTAAGAAACATCTTCAAGGTTGATGGTCCAAAGGGAAAACATTCTTTTAGAAAAAATCTACTAGAAGTCTTTTACACTGTCATTAAAGAAATTATTTGATTTAACTAAATGCTGATCAGCTCAAACAGGGTAACATTGCATTGCCAGCTCTTCAGGTGGTGGTATGGTATCACCAAGCCCACTGCATCTTCCCTCACAATCGGAAGGAAGTTACGTTTTGGGCTGCATTTTTAAGAGCACATTATGTGAGGGTGGCCCTTTTTTCTCATCTGACATACCTTGTTCTCAGAAGAGAGCAAGGTATTTGAAGAGACTTGTCTAGTTCAAGCACATTGTTTTACACAGAACGTTTGTCCTGCACCAGGCACCAAGACAGCTGACAAAGACGATATTATGAGCTCTCCTAGTAACAGTTGTAGTGTGTTTGTTGCACTTGGACTGATGGCCAGGGTCACCTTATGTAAGGAAGAGTTGGTCTAATAAAATAGTACCATCTAGTTTTATACACACTGGTTTTTTTGGTTGTTTTTTTTTTTTTAAGAAATGTAGGGTGGAGACTGAAGTAATTTTGTAACAAAGGGTATGTTTTGACTGCTTCTTTTGCATTGAAATTATCAGATTCTCAATATTGAGTGAGATATTATCATCACTCATGAATTATTGAGAACAGATTTTTCATGGAGTAGGAATTTCATCTTCCAGATTGATGGTTGTCTCCCATCTTACACCAGGTACACCTGTCTCCTTTAAGAGCCAGAAGTTCAAAAGCTGTGTTTTGCTACTTCTGTTTTGCAGTTACTTGAAACACTCATTTTCCAGCTCCTTTTAAGTAATGTCTTCTGACTGAATTGATAGTATTAGTAAAAATACAAATTGAATGTAACTTTCTTTTCCATTAAACTTAACCAGACTTAATTCTGGATGTACAGAATTCTCTGTATACATATATATATATATTTCTTTGTATATATAAATATATGTTTTGTTTCGTGGGTTTTGGGTTTTTTTCCTTTTTAAGCTAATGGACAATTCACTGTATTGATGAGTTTTTTGTTGTCAGCTGAAGATTAATTCTTGCATTTTAATGACATTTTATTTTAATTTCTTTCAAACAACTAAAGGCAGTAAACCATGATCTTTACTATTTCCCTTTCCAGAATGCCACTGATTGATGTGTTTTTTTCATACATACATGTATATGCAAATATACACACATATATGCAAATTAATCTGCAAATCCATGTCCCAATTAATTAATTTGACATATTTTTAATAGAAAAAATGTATATTTTGTGAAGCAGTGCTGAGTTCCCATGCACACAAAAACTGGAATATTTTTCTACATGCTGTGATTCAAGAGAGAAGAGGATTTTTCTCTTTACACCTACAACTGCTTCCCTCATACCTATGTTGTCCTACCTTTAAGGAGAAGCTTGCTTTCAAGTCATGCAATATACTGTGTCTCATGTATATTGGCAGAGGTAGAAGAGTCTCTTTTTTACTTCTTCCGCCCCCCCCCCCCCCCCCCCCCGCTAGATTAGGTCAAATTGTATAATGTATCATACATATTTGCTAAGTTGTAAGAATTCTAGAGCACTTTCTTCAGGAAAAATCTTCACTCTGAAGAGGTATAAAATATTGTTAGAACTGGGACAAAAGTGAAGTGTTCACAATGATTATTTAGTTCATCTCTGGGCTACTTTTTAGGTGTTGTGAAGGAAAAAAGCAAGAGGAAGTATAGGTGCAGTCAGAGGTCAATATAAAGAATTCAAGGTAAATCAAAATCTTTACTGTGACTAACCTGCTCTTGTCCCTTTATGTTGTACTTTTTTTCATGTTCCCCTAATTTTTGTTTGCCCTATGATTAAGTTTTTCATATCTTCTTCACTTATTTCTAGTGTTGTTAATCCAATGTAACCAAATGTAGCTTAGCAGGTATAAATACCAGGCATAAATGCTTAAGCTGGAAAAGTCTGCTGGAAGTTTACAGTGTTCTACAGCTTTTTTCTTGCCTCTCAAATTCTGAAAGGCAGATAAAACATCACAAATCTCTTGGTGAGGTTTGTATAGGGTCTGTAAGAATCGCTGTAACAATTGCAAAGGTGATGTGATATCAACCTAACTTGCAGGCATAACAAAGAGACTGTTTGTACAGGAACCTAGCAGTGTCAATAATAAGCCTCATTCTGTTTACATGAAATAAATTTGGAATTTACACAGAAAACTAATGGAGTCTCTGGTGTCTTGTGGATTTCCTTGGCTTTATCTCCTATGTATAATTAATGTAACCAAGTGAGTGAATGAGCACTTTTCTGTAGGAGTCAATAGGCAAGTAAGTTTGGAACATGAATGACCTGCTAAGATTAATTGCAAGGCTACCAGCCTGAATATCCTGTTGAGAGACTCAGAAGGAAATGCCAACCGTTTTATATGCAAAGGATTTCTTTATTAAAAGTTGTTCATAATCTAAATAACATTACATATCAGATAGGACTAAAGATAATGCTTTCTTGTGACTCTACTTGTCCTAACAATTAAAAGCTATTAATTACTATAAGAGAACATTTCATATGGATACTGATCTTAATCTACTCAGCTACCTTGTTAGTATGCTGCGTTATGATGGCCAATTCCAATAATAATTATAAAAGTACATTTTCTTAAAGGTACACATTGTAAAATGCAGTCTGTTAACTAATGAGAAGAAAGATTTAAATTAAAGTTTAGTGTGAACTACTTTTTTGGGAAAAAATACCTCTCAGATCAGGACCTTTGGTTTTGCTTTGCATTTTTCTAGTAATTTTAGAGATCATATATATTTTGAGCCTAGATTTTTATTTCTGTTTGTTTTAGTGAAGTGCTGCTCATCAATATTTTGCCAGTGTTGCAAAATGGATTTCCTGAAGGGAAGAAATAATATGTATTGTTTTCTTTGTTTTGGTTTGTTTTTTTCTGGCTAAGTTTTAGTAATCTTTTGAATCCATTGGTTAATTCCATCTGCAGACCTCCGGTGGTGTTTTGACTGCCACTAATGTAACATCTGACAATATTGATCAAAAATGTGAAGCCAGTCATATGAACGGTAGATTGGAGCAAGTAAGTGCAAGAAGGAAAACCCTGAGCACTTAAAGGAAAGAATTTGTCAGCATGTACTGTGTTCAAGTTCAGACAGAGGTTTTTTCTTTACCATTTTAGCATGAAATCAATGGGGAATGCATAATTTTTTAGATGTGTCTGAGATTGTACAGCAAATGGTCACCAATAAGATTCTCAGCTGCCACACAATCTGGCATAGCTCCTTTCTGCTCCACAGCTCCCAGTTGCATTCAGACCATTGTTGATGTGATGCCACTTTTTGGATCCTTGCCCATCTGTTTTAGTAATTACTGTCATATAAACTGATATTTCTGAACTAGAAACCATGCTGTTTTGAGATAAACCTATTGGAGATACCTTTTCTGATGTACTAAAGCACCTTATTGCCTTGTTACTTTAAAGTGTAAATGTTCCATCAGTGTTTCCTGCACTACATAGACAAGGATACTATGATTTTTTTTTTAACACAAGGAAAATGTAATCAAATTTTGTAAATGCTCACTTTTTGTCATTGTAATGGTACTTTCAGAGTTTTAGTATTTTCTTTTAAGATCACAAAAGTAAACAGTGTCCTTGAATAAAGTATTTGTATCATTTTGGCAGACATAATTTTTTAAGCGTAAAATATACAAAGAAATGGTTTGCCCTATCCAAATTATCCATTAGCACAACAGGACTATCCTAAATTACATCATTACATATGTCAGCTAAAGTACAAAGATTTCAGGAGGATGAAGGGCAGCTTTTTTTTTCTTACAAAAATTGAATAGAATCAAAGGTGAGTTAAAAGGAAATGCAGCGTCCAGGATCAGACAACATCCTATCATCAACTTAACCCATTAACAAACCCAGAGGCAATGGCAAAGAAGCCAACGCAAATGTCAGTGGAGTGTGCCAAAGAGCCAGATGCCATCACTGGAAAATAACTTCCACAGCTTGGCATCTGTGCCTTCTGCCTGTCATCCAGAGAGGAAGAAAAGCTGGGCAAGCGTGATTGTTTTGGGGTGTGTATAGAGCACATTTCCCTCTCTTGATAGCAGTCTTAGGTAACTCACATCAGGCATATTAGTAGCAAGCTGAGAAAGTACACAGACATTTCTGTACACATGTATATGTATCGGTAAAAATGCGCATCCATTTGCATTTTAGCAGGATGGAACAGAAAAAGAGGGAGGCCAGGAAAGGAGGCAGAATAATATACAGCAAAGTAAAACCAGAGTAATACATAAAGGATTATAAAAATAAATGTTTACCTTTAATACTTCTTACAGCGTGTGTTTATTTTAGTGTTTATGATAGCAAAAATCAGTAATTTCTCATAACTTTTCCTAAGTCAGATCTCTTCTGTCAATCAAACAGATCCTTTATATGGTCTCCTTGTAATGACATTCCTCATAGCAGGTTCAAAGAAGTAACATTTGGCAAATTTATTTTTTACTTGTTAGAATTAATTATTTTATGTGTTTATTAATATCATTCTGTTATAGTTGAGTAATACATCTATATATGCATCCAAATATTGGATGATTGCTTCTTTTTTATATTGTAGGAATAATTTTGGTCCATGTTATATGTAGTCAGACTTTTCATAGTAGGCTGACCCATTCTGAACTATTTGGACTATTGCCTGCAATAATTTGAGTGGATTCCAGGGAGGGTGGGACCACTGGCAACTATATACTGTAACTAGTAACTGGTAGTCTGTTATAGCTAGCTGCATATGTATAAAAGGTGTATTGTCATATTCAAATGGCTATGTGTGTATGGATTGGGTGAGGGGATAAACCCTGTGACTTAGGATAATTTTCACATCTGTTTTCAAATCTGCATATTGTATGGAAACATTCATGGGAAACAGAGATCTTGTGAACAGTCAAAATTCCTTTTTTTAAAGGTGAAAACACAACAGTAGTAAATATGAAATAGAAGTGCTAATTAATTCAGGGAAAACTCTGAAGATATATTGATCAGAAAGAGAGAGACAATTTGAGTTGAACTGTAGACTTAAAATACTACTTTCCAAAGCTTAAAAAGCTCTCAGAAGATTGTTTTTGTGATTCAGCTGTCAAACATGTTTGCAAAGACCCAATTTAAGGCAGACAATAAAGGTTTTCGATGAACACTCATTGAATATGCTATCCCATTGACAGAGCAAGTCTTTTTTTTTGTACGACAGTGCTGGATTCTGAAATGAAAGAGAAGGTAGGAGGAAGTTGAAAAGACTTCAGAAGCTATCATCTGTCTCAGAACGAAAGGATTTTTCCTCACTTTAAGATTCAGTATCCAATGTCTTTTGTGCATTCACTAGATACTAAAGCTGTTAAAATTATATCAGTGTCATAGCACTAAGAATTATGAGTTGTGGTTAGACTTTGTCAGGACAAAAGAGGATTATTCTTTTTGAGTTCTTATTTAAAACCTTCATGTCCTTTTTTTTTTTTTTTTTTTTAGGTTCAATAACTGTAGCTGAGAACAAGAACTAACAAGATGTAACCATCTATATCATTTACATTTTAGCAGCAGTGGAGTTCCAAATTTTTTAGTAGATTATGAAGATTTTGACAGGGTGATAGAATTGACACAGTACAGTTTAAGGTTTTTCTATCATAAGAGATTCATAGAGATGTTTATGGATCTGTTGGAGCTAAATCTTTAGGTAACTTCTAGAATGAAGGCTTTATCATTTGGTTTTGAAATTCCAAGCATGTCATCTCTGAAATATTTTAGTCTGCTAGTGGGCTCTTCCTCACCAGATGCAGGATGTGGTATTGCTCAGTGTACTGTTTTCATCATCTTCATTAGCAGACTTCATCTCCTTGCATTTGTAGTAGTAGTAGATTTTGCGTTGCTTTGAGCAATGAATGAGGTCTGATTTTTCAGGTTTTCCTTCTATCCCCTTGAACCGTGATCTGGAAGTGATGAGTCTTCCCCATATTTTGTAGTTTGCAGTTTACATAACAAAGTATTAAAACATCTTATTACTTTTTCATTAAAACCTATTGTTTATGCTGCATCACAAAAATGTTTTGAATTTTGAATTATCATAGGCATTGGTGGTTTATGGTGCTCACGCTGAACTCCACTTATGTTGTTTCATTTCTCTCCAATTGATTTTGTTACAGGCTATATGGAAATCAACACATAACTCATATGAGTTGTTGTCACTGATGTAGTCACAGCTACAGTTACAACAATTAAAGGAGAGCTTTTAGAGAATTATTGAGAACTCAATGGCTTGAATTTCACTGACAGTCTGTTGTCTTACTATTCTTTGAAAAGCCCAAACCAAAATCTTCTGGTGGTTACATTTTAATTATTCATCTCAATGAGTTGGAGATAGGATGAACAAAGCAGAGGCAAAGATGCTGAGTCATAAAAATAATTTTTAAAATACTTTAAGCTAGAGAAAATGTTAGTGATTTTTTTTTTTTTTTTTTTTTTTTAATTTGCAGTGCTCTATTTCTGTGACTGTGGGCTGGAAACAGATTGGATGTCAGACTGATTGTCAGAGTTTGTGTTAGTGTTTTTATATGTAGGTGGTTTATCAAATAAAGAATTTAGCATTTATTGTAAAAGTTGGTAAGACAACTTTCCTATAGCTAGGTAGGTATTAAAATACATAAGATGTAATTAATGTATAAAAAGAATTTTCAAAGAAAAGGGACTTCTGAAACTTAAATCACTATAAGAATATTAACATTTGAACCAACAAACTGAAAATGCAGTGTTTGGTCTGTGATGATAGGATTTGACATTAGAAGTTTTAAGTAGCTTCAGACTTTGTGTTACTTCTAACACAATAAAGACTAATTTCTGTGTGCTTGAATAATCAGCTACTGAATTAGTATATGTTCTATTTTATATCCAAATCTATAGCAGATGGTGGTATATTATCTTAGTTGGTATATTATCTTACTTTACCTTACCGATTTACCATCTCATCATACTTTGGAGTATTACTCAAAAATCTGAGTTCTGGATCACTAGCATATATTCAGCATATAATTTACCACTTCACAAAAGTAAGAATTGAAATGGCTCTTGTGTCAAATGATGAAGACCTCTGTTGGAGCACTTCTGTGAATCCAGTACCAGGAAAACAGTCCCATGTTGTCAGTATTGTACAGGTCCCTAGGGATATATTATTCCCTCCATACTTACTGCTCCATTCTTAGTTGTCTGAAACCATTTTGCCATGAGCAGGACAACTGTTAAATGCCTAAACATCATATAAAAATCATACCACAGAGAAACAGTTTACAAGTGTTCTGTATTAACAATACAGAATCATTCTGAGTTATTCTCTCTGTTGAATCAGTCCTATTTCTTGGTAACACAAAGCTTACAATATAGTTTATATTTGTTTACCACCAAATACGATTTTAAATCAGTGCAGCTTTGTGGGTAGATGTTTGGTTACAGATTTTGTTTGTTTGTTTTGCTTAATATATTTAAGTAGAACAAGAAGATCAAATCATAGTTAACTACATAGGTTTATACTTCATAAACAAATATGGCTATAAACTAGGAGTTGGTTATCTTAAATTGGTACACAGATCAGCATGAAAGGAGGAAGACTTGGCTGGAGCTTTTTATTCTATGACATTTTGAATGCTTGGTATGTTTTAGCTGCTCTGGAGCAAATTAACAAAGATTGCTATAAGAAAGATTTGATGGGTATACTCAGAATAGTTGGCAGAAAGAGAGAGCAAGAATTAGGGACAAGTGGAAAATTTCAAGCTGAAGTAGTATGAAAAATGGTTTTGGCTTGGTAGATGCAGTAATGGCTAACAGCGGCATTTTAGCATTAACACTGGGAAACAACTGCATAGGAAACCTGGAAAGAGAGGCATTGCCCTGATTAAGGCAAGAGGTAAGCACGGTGTAGCCTGTGTTTTAACATTTAGACAAAAGAACAAGTTTTTATTAAAACAGTGTCATTTATACAATTTTCTGGAAAACAAGGAAATACGTTCTCTTACGTATTTATTTGTATTGTGAAGGTTTATGTGGGTTTATAAAAGAAGAGTACTGAGAAAATATTTTGAAAGACAGTGTATGTTTCACTGTATGAAATAACTTCTTTTTTTTACTATTGGCTTTTCTATAGGCTAGTTGTGTTCTATAGTATGGTTAACTCAGATTAACATTAGAAGCGTGTGAAGATATTTTTGTCTAAATAGTACGAAACTGAGCTTTTCTACTACATTTCTTTGGGTCCTGTCTTTTGTTTAGTGTGATGATCCTGTGAGGGTAAGAATTCAGATTGCTCCTCAGTTAATGTATAATGAAAAAAATGTGCCACACAGTATAAGGCTATAATGAAAAAAAAGTACAGTTGAAATTGAGAGAAATAGAGAGACAGGGCAAAATATGACCTAATAAATTCTGCATGAAAGCATCTAAATACTTGATTTTACTTGTGTAAAGCTTTTGTTTTACCGTGAAAGACCTGAAATATATAGCACTTTTGTATGTCTAGAATATAAATAATCTGATGACAACATCATTTCAAAGTTCATGCATGTTTTTAAAATGATTTAGTGTTTTCCTGTGGTTCTCAGTTTTATCCAGATGCCTTATTCAGTCACACCAAAAGCACATTACTGAGCATTTTATTTATCATTGTGGAAGGCTTAATTCACTTGCAAGTTAGAACTGCACTATTTTCAATTGTGCTGCATTTCACACCTGTTTGGAAAAAAAATGTGGTGTTTTTGTGTTTTAGTCTAAGATTTGTGAGGATGTGTTTTTCTTGAAATAGATTGACCAAGGCAGAGGAGTAGGCTGCTACTTGTAGTAGCAGGTTTGTAACCCTGCACACTACATACAATTAATGATTAATTTTTCCTTTATCAACATGTTCACTGATACTAGAATATCACGTGCTGTGATCTATTGATATCAAGGGAATTTGCTTCTAAATTTCATTTGTTTAAACAGAAGCTGAAAATAACCCCCAAATTTGTAACAATTCTGTAATTTCTGTGTAGAACAGTCAGTCCTCTTGCTTTGGAAAGCCTTTTTGCTTCAAAATTTACTTGTGCTGACATCTTTAAAGAATTCAGTAAGCGGGACACTTAGATCATGTGGCAGAGAGTGAGTGTGTCAGTACTGAGTTCAGGAGGATGCTCTGGGTTTCTGATAAATTTCTGTCTTGGAATATTTTCTTAGAGGTAATTACACCCAGTAAACCTGGGTGAGGTCCTGCTTGAATAATGAAAATATTTTCATCATAGCTATTTGAAATAAGATTTTTTTTTTTTCTTTCAAAATTTTGGAGTTTATGGCTGATTATTGTTTATGGTTTTGAAATTGCAAGGGGACAGCATTTCAGTGGAAAAATAAATTCTCTTTATTTCTACTGTATTAAAACCCTGAAGTTCTTTAAGATGAAAGCAAAGGGTAAGATTACTTATTTGATACAAGCATATTACATTTTTGAGATAGTTTGTAACTGCAGATAGCTGCCATTTTTTACTTAAAATTTCCAAGCAGAATGATGAAAAGCTATCATTGACAAACAAATCTATTTCTCTCTACTGAATCTGAATGCAAGTATCAATACCACAGCTGTTCCACCAGTGGAAGATTCTTTTCTAGTATCACCATTGAATGAATTTTTAGTACTGCACACACTGAGACACAGCAGGTGCCTGTCCCTTTGTTGCTTTCACTTGGACTAAAGTGGACTTCCCTGTTACGTTTTATCCATTCAGATACCTGCCTGAAAAGGAAATGGGCTAGTGCTGTTTTTGTCATTTCTCTATAATGAATTGCTCAAAACCAAATTTTAGATAAGTTACAAAGAATGGATTTTTGCACTCTCTCCAACTCCTTGTATCCCTCCAGATTCACAGTAAATTAGGTAGCTTAAAAAATATTACTTCTTTGAGTGATTATTTCGAGTTGGAATTTCCTATCTTTGTTTTCATTCACATGGTCATTACCAAGAGTTAGGAGGTGTTGCTGTTAGTAACACAATGCATGAATCAATGTTTCACAGCTTGCTTTTAGAAATAAATGATTGTGTTTGGTTTGTAGTTTGTTTTTTGTTGTTTTGTTTTGTTTTCAAAATTCACCTTTGCAATGAAGGCAGCATAACTTGCTTCACACAGACAAGCTACCATTTGGAGTATAGTATTTTAGAGATAGAGCAGTTTTTTGTAGTGTCTTTTCCAACCTCTTATGTATTAATATCAAATCAAATCAAATCATAGTTCATATAACTTGCTGCTGTATTCTTTAATCAAATGTCATTTCATACCCTCTGGAAGATTTTTTTGAAGATTATAACACTTTCCTATAAGAATCTATTAATGAAAGATGACCATTTGGGATTTGTTGTACAAAATCAACTCAAGTCGTGAGCACTGACACATTATTTAGCTTGACTTTTTTTTTTTTCTCTTCTTCCCCCCCCCCCCAATCTTTTCATATGTCAAGGGAAAAAAAAAAAAGTACTGTAGCATGTTATGAAATACTGTGCCACGTGCACATAAAAATCTATCATAGTTGGCATATCTGTAATTTAGTTGTAGGTATGAAATTCCTATTAGGAATCTATATATCATATTTGCAAAACAGAATCCATTCTATACTATATTATTTTGGTAACATGATAGCTATATTTGAAATGAAATGCAGAGGTCATAGTTGGCATCACATTGAGAATTACTTAATCACTTTTTCCTTCCTGTCACTGACCTCATCTCTCTCCAGCCCTGACTACAATTGTCTACATTGCAGCAGATGTGGAAACCCTCTTGTATGTTTCTGCAATCTAATTTTTTAAACCTGCAGTCAAGAAAGTGGTTTTCAGACTGCATATCAGTATTTTTTTGTGGGTATCGCACTAAAATAATCAAGTATTTCTTTATTTGGAATCAGTAAATTTAATACACTAAAAGTATTTGTCATTGTTGTTGTTTAGATTGTATCTCGCAATTATTGAAATTATAATAGAAAATACTAAATTTACAGTAACAGATCAAGACAACAATAAATTGCAATGTTCATCCCCCACATCTTAGTTGTATTCTCAGTGTGGAGTGGCAGCTTTGATCTGAACTTCCTTCTGTTGTGGCTTACAGTATAAAGAACATCATCAAGAGATAGAGAATCACAAACCTAGGACTATCACACATTTTATAACTATTACCAGTTTTAGTTATTACCAATCCAGACTAACCCTTGAGGCATGTGGCAGGCTTTAGAAGTAGATAAAACTTTTTGGGAGAGAGGATACTTGAGTCTTTTATTCCAGATAAACTTCTAGCCAACAGAGGTCCTTAATCTGAAAGTTTCTTATAATTGTTGCTAGCAAACTAACAAAATAGAAGAGAATCACAGAGTACATTGACAACAAAGCATGATGTTTACTTTATGTAATGCATAATAATAATTTTATATATATGTGTGTATCTATCAGGATCATTAAAAAAAAAATATATATAATTATATTGTGTATGTGTGTGTGTATATATATACACACACAAACACAAAAGTGATTTGACAACTGAAATTTGATGGATTTCTAAATACTGTTAAAAGTGCTAGGGCTGTGTAACTTCTGGGAATAATAATACAGAGGAAAAGTCACTTCAAATCACCTACTGGTTCAGTGTCATGTTTTAGAAATCACTAAGGATTTTGATGCTGTGCAATAAAGGGATACATCATGCTTTCCCCAGTCTATCTATCATGGTAAAAAATGTATGTTGGAAAAAACATACTGATTTTTTTTTTCTTTTTAAAACTATAAAAAGAATATAAGAACTGATATTATAGAAACTGGGTATTGAGTTTCTCCTATGTGACCCTTTTGGTTGATTTTCACGTAAACAGAAATCTTGCATCATAAAGATTAAAGTTCAAGGCTTCTTACTTGGCAGCAAAGACTGTCAACAAGAAAGGCATTCATTATTAATAATGAAAAAAAGTCATACAATTTTTCATCTTGCCCAGGGAGGAAAAGGACAAAGAGACATCAACACATTAAGCTGTGTGGCTAACCCATTCTGTCCTCCCTGAGCCATAGTAATGAATGTGATCTATGCAGGCAGAGACAACGTATACTGACAGATCATGTATATTTGTCATGCAGTACAGATTTTCTTTTTGGTTATCCTAGTGAGAGGCAATATTTGTTTAAAAAGGAAAATTAATGTATTTTCCAACTGTGAATTCTGTGTCAGGGCACCAATTTTCAGTGAATTTTGTCCCCGTTCCTCAGTGTTTTCTTTATAATTACATAGATAATGTTTCATTTTTGCATTTGAGGTCAGTTAGATAATCTGAACTCGAGGTTCCTATACAGATGAGTTATTTCAGTCCAGGTTAAGTATCTGGTTTTGTAGTTAATGAACACAAACTGAATACTCACCTCTGTTCTGAACTGTGTAATATGTATACTAAAAAAACATCGGCACACTTTTTCTTTTTTTCTGTTTTTTTTGGGTTGGGTTGGTTGGTTTGTTTGTTTGGTATTGGGTTTTTGTTGTTGTTGTTGTTTGGAGGGGGTGGTATTTTTATTTTTAACTTATCAGCTTTTATTTAATTACATCTAAATTATCTAAGAATGTTCCCAAGTATATAGGGAGTATTTAGGGGGAAGCGTTATTATGCTTTCCAGAAGCTTTTCTAGAAGATGCCATCAAAAGCAAATGGTGTATTGCAGACTCCAAAATATACATTCTAGGTCTTTTGAAATGAAATAAAAATACTGGTCTGGAAGGCAACTAAATATGACATAGTTAACGTGCTCAGGAAAAAATAATTGAAACATGGTATTTAAGCACTGTTGTTTGTATACAGAATTTTTCTAAAAAAAAAACAAAAACAACCTATTCTGAAGATAAAAAGCAAAAAAAAATCTAGTGAAATTAAAACTGAAGTACAAGAATAAAATGTTCAACTATTATTAACAATTTTTTTTTGATTCTACATATTCAACATTGACTGCAAGAGGGTCAAGGTCTGTGTGTGAAAGATGTATGTAGTAAAATAATCAAGGTGTATTAATTTACATTATACACATAAACTTAATTCTGGTATTTCATAGGCTTTGAGTATTTAGTTTACAAACTTAGCAATGTGTAATGTATTTTTGAATGTTATTTATATAGAATTTTGCACATCCTTTATATGAGAATGTGTTGGTATATAAAATCATTTAGGGGAGGGTACATATGCAAAAAGTAAAAATGGAAAAAAAATTAAAGTTTCTCCAGTAATTAGGACTAACACTGTGTGGTGCACCTCCAATTTGTTGATCAGATTTTTGATTTTAGCTTGAATGGAATAAATGCAATATAGAGCAATCTCAGGATTGAGAAAATTCTTTGTCGTGTGTAAAATTTTCAAGTGAAGGTAAATGTTAGGGAGGACCTATTAGTTGAGATCAGTTCTCTACATAAATGGAGATTAGCATATTAGCATTTACAGTTTGTTTATGATTTCAGGTGAGAGGTATACATTTTCTTTATATTAATATCATATGCCATTACAAAGGCCATAGGGTGGATTTTGATTTATTGTTTTATCTGTTAGTAATACATCTCATAAATCCTGAATTAGCAATGATTTTTCTTAAGCATTCTTTAAAAGCTTTCTGTAGAGAACCTGAAACTCATAAAGAGGATTAAAATTGCTGATGAATTATGCAGCAAGGCTGTCTTCTTCCTTGACTAAGTCTATTTTATGCCAATTGAATTATTTTTGCAAGATTTAGATAAATAAGATTGTTAAAGTTTGGGGTTTTTTTTCAAATGTGTTTCTTTCCATTCTACTTCAGTCGGGAAAAGCATGTTGGCTTTTCAGGAAAAGATTCTGAAATAGTTAAGTAAGACTAATGAGTATACCTTGTCTTTGTGTTGGGACAAATCTTTGAGGCTTGGTGGTGTGGATCAGGTGTAAATTGTTATCCAGTCCTGGTATTACTCCTTATTTTAGTAACATTTTATTGCAGAAACTAATACATTTTTTTCATGTGTTTTAGCTTGAAAAGGATCACAGAATCTTTGAGAAAAATGTTCCTGCTAACTTCTCTGCAGCACTGCAAGTGTTTTGTGTTCAGAGAGCTTGGGACTGCATTTACTGAGTGTTCAGACTTCTTGTAGTTTCACTGAGTTTGTCTCACAATAAATGGAGGATGGAACAATACTACAAATATTTTACTATTTGTTATTTGTAGTATAGCTGCTGATTTTAGTTAATTTTGCTTTTGTATTTCTGCTGTTTTCTTTATCTCTGAGATCTTGAAGTTGATGTGCCTGGAGATTACTAGTGAGCCCTTGCATCTAATTTTGTTCTTAACTACTCTGCATTCTAATGGAGACAGTTCAAATATTTTATATTTTACTTTTTTTTTTTTATTGATATGTAAAATTCTTACATCCCAGCAACATTTCTTTCCAGAATCAGGGAATGCAGTTTTGATACCAATAATATCAACTAGTAGTAAAAATTCAAGGTCCAGTCTTAAAAGTACATCTATTATACACACAACATAGCTGATACAGTAAGGTATGTGCTACATCTTAATAAGGGTTGAGGTTGTCTCTGGGGCAAGGAGATTATTATGTACACAATGAGCTACAGTCTGTCTCTTTAGAGTTCACTTTCCAGTAACTGGATGGCTCTAAATACTTGTAATTAGATGTGAAACCCTTTCTGTGTAGGTCATCTGGCTTATGTTGACTGAGCCCTGATGTTAGCACCTGATGACTGTTCAGTGGCCTGGATGAAATTCCTGGCTGGTCTCAATTAGTCTCCTCCAGCAGAAGTATCTTCATCACAATTGGCACCTGGGATGGCAGGCTCGGGAGGGAGGCCAAAGGTTTCAAAAGGCATGCAGAATGATGGGAGGAAGCTTTCCGAGAGGCAGCCCGTACAGGCCAGAGCTGATGCAAATGCATGGAAACATTTGAACTTGCCCTGCACTGTTGTAGAGAAGTTATAAGGAAGAACAGGCATGTTTGTATTTGATGTGAATAATTTGGCAATTTTAATTTATTTTAAATTTTATCCTCTGTAATAAAGCACAGACATATACAGGATATTGTCAGTCCCCCATCCCTTCATTTTAATACAGTATTTGCTAATTAGTAAGGTTATCTGTTTGACGTATTCTTTTCTGCCTTTAAGAAGAAATTGAGTATGTGTTTTGGAGAAGTTCACTAGTCTACTGTCTCACCACTATTTATAGAAACATGTCCACACTTTGTCAGCAGTGCTTAGAGGAAGGTGCAAGCTTATCCATGCTAGCTTTAACTTAGTTGTCTGGCCTAGTAACAGTAATGTTTCTTCTCCTTTTGTGCTTTTGGAACATAGATATAGAGGTCTTTCATAGCAGAGGAGTTTGGTGTAGTGGGTGAAGCTAGCAAATGCTAAGGTGAAGATTTAAATTAGGACAAAATGCCTTGTCTGTGTATATGAGCAATTTGATACCATACTGGAAAGTGCTACAAAGCCATAAGATGATAGTTTGTATACTTTCATATGGGTTTTGAGGATGCATTTAACACCTTATGTCAAGGTGCTTTATACATATGTGTTATCTGACCTCACTGATGTTCTCTTTCAGAGCCTTTGAGTTGATGAATTTCATGTATCATTCAGGTTTACAAAAAAAGAACGTATTAAAATGAAAGCAGTTGTTCATAACCACTTTTGAATCTAAATGATTCTGTATTGATATTGTATTAAGATACGACAAAGCAAGGTATACTTACCTGACAAAAGATAAAAGCTAGGAGAAGATACATTCTTATGTTTTTATATGGTCAAAATTAAGCCAAAAACTAACCTCTTCATTTAGTGTCTTTCACATACATGATTTAATCTTGAGTGTCTTTGGAAGTAAAAGCAAGCCAGAAACAGCAAAACCAATTCAGGGCCACTAAAAATGAGTAAAATTTTGAGAGTAATTAATTTTGATTTGTCTGTGGCAGCTTTTTTACTTAAAATCTCTCCCTCTCTCCCCCACCCTCCCCCCCTCCCTCTCTCTTTCTCTCTCCCTCTCTCTTTCTCTCTCCCTCTCTC